>JAXIVJ010007322.1:32500-61363 GCA_036785665.1 Chirona hameri | reverse complement strand
TACGTACCGCCCGCCAGGGAGGCGCCCTCGGCCCCCCGCCAGACCTACGTGCCCCCAGCCAAGTCGGCCTCGCCGCCCAAACGCACCTATGTGCCTCCGACATACTGAGAATCTGACTGACTGAATCGTACTGAGAAGCCACACTCGACAAACGTCTGATGAGAGGACGCTACGCGTGACGCACGCCCGAAGGAGGCGGATGTGACGTCAGCCGCCCTCGAGATGACGTCACAATGGATGGCGGCAGCCGTGGCCGGGTACAGGCAGAGGGCATTGACCCTGAAGACGAGCTACTGACTGACTCGACGCTTTTTGTGATAAAGGAGCATTTTCAGGTCGTTTTGTGAGTTGTGTTAATGTGAAGGTTGTGCGTTTCTAGAAGATAATAAATGGTTGTCTTATGAAACGATTGCAGTGTTTGAAAAAGGGATGGTGGAAGACTGAGAGAAATACTTAACGGACAATATTTGGTAATTTGGTGTCATCGTCGTATTCGCTGTTGTCAGCAGCCAATGAAGCTATGTTTGCGAACATCATACGACTGTTCTTCGACGTTCTATGATGACATGTCGGTATAAATTATTAATGATGGATGAGCTTATGTCTAACCCACAATCTCCATATCGCAATGGCGAGTACAGCCCAGTTCCATACAAATTACAACGCGGCAGCTGTGGTCTTTATTGTGGTTTTAGTTGTCAGTTCTGCTATGAAAAATATAAAATCTACTCCTACTTTCCGCCACCAGCAGGGCTTAGCTCAGTACCAAAAAGCAGGAGAAAAGGAATTTCAGGAACGTTTTGTTAATCCTTTCTTGAAAAAGCAGTGAAAAGCTATTATAACTGGCCTTGATACTTTCCAATTATCGGTGCCTGGCCAGCTTAACTGTTTCCACTGTTTCGTGGTGAGCAAAAGGACCCACTAAGCGGCTTGTCCAGCTTTGAACAACTACTGAGCAACTTACGTCGACGAAAACTGGCACATGATCATGAACATTTTCTAATGTTCTTAATAAAACAGCACGTGGACGGAACCGACCTGTTGTCAGGCATTCAGGTAAACTTATTTTGTATCGCACCAGTAAAACGCCTTATTGGGTCGGAAACCGAGCAGCCAGTTCTTAAGCATTCCTTCTCGCCGAATGTGAAAGAACACTTACGAACATTGCTTTAAGCTAACCCGCGTTTTACCGGGGGCAAATATTGCCCCCTGACGAGATTTCGCAATAGCTCAAAAACCAACAGCGCTATTAACGCGAAACTTGGGATACCTTCTCCTATATCAACTGTACATCTTCCGTGCAAAAATGAAGCAATTTCGTCGAAAATAATGAGATAGCCAATTTAGTGTAGTCACTACACACGAGTTTCACGAAAACAATCAGCTAAGCTTTAACACTAGAGGGGAGTGGGGCGAAATCTGCCCCCCTCCCTTCGATTTTGTTCAGCAATGAACATCCCACATTTTGTGAAATTTTGACCTCAGGTCATCTCAGGTCAGATCACCAGACCAGGTCACGTGATGACCTCAACTCCAAAACGTGTGCAGTAGTACCACAGCCACAGTTCTAAGCCGATCGGTTTCAATCTTCCAGGATTTCATAAGATCATAGATACCAACAATGTGTATATCTCGGATTTATAATATCGATGACCTAAGGTCAGGTCAATTTTGTGACCGCCAACACTGTTTTGTCAATAACTATCGGCATAATGAAGATAGATAAGAGAAAATGGTACCAATGTGTTTGCCTTGTCAGACACGTCTCCGAATATGCAACATGACCAACTTGGGTCACCACTTGACCTTGACCTGAGGTCAAATTTATCAGTTGACTTACTTAAGCCGGTCACCATTAATATGATTCGAAGCGCCTTGACGATACAAGTACGATGGCGTAAAAACTATTGCTTTATCTTTATTGGGTAAAAAGTTTGCTTACGAAAAACAGTTTTGCAAAAAAATCGCCTTTTTGACATTTGATGACCTCTGGAGCCTAAAATATTGACCTGAGCTCAAATCTGAACACACTAACGTCGATTTAATTTGTCAAGGGCTTTCGATTGCTTTTTTCCGTTTGCTGCTAACTATCATAGTTCCCGAGATATTTGGGGGTGTTCGAAGCAAAGTCTTTAAAACTTGCAAATCTGACCCTTGATGACCTCTGGTGACCTCAATAATGACCTGAAAAAAACTTTAGAAAGAGCTTGTCTCGAGAAAGCTAACGTCGTTTTCCGCTTGTCGCTACGTTGCGTGGTTTTCGAGAGCATAGGGGGGGGGGCGAAATCCGCCCCCTCTCCAGGGCGTGTAATTATCAGAGGCCCTCCAGGGCGCGTGTTAACAGATCGTACAAAACCCATATTTTAAGCACTATGCAATCAAAAAACGTCACAAAAATAGCAAATGGCAAGGGCTACACAATAGCCGTTTTCACGAAGGATTTTGTGTTTGGGGCGATTGGGGTGCTTGGAGCGATTCGGGCGATTGGGGCGTTTGGGGTAAATGGGACTATAGCTCGTAAGAACACGGCTTTTCCCGGGGATTTTTGGTATCAATCACAACTTTATGAATTACTGCATTTTTCTGGAAATTCCATTTGAATAATAACACCATAGTTACTTAAAATTAACAATTTCGTCTTAAACTAGCTCTGGTGATGCCAGATGGCTGTGGCGGTTTGGGGCGTTTGGTGCGACTCCATCTTGCTCGAATCCCGAAAATGCGGGGTTCGGGAAATGGTCATATTTTGCAACGACATGGTTTTTAGGAATAATAGCTTATTTCAATGAAAACTAGATGAATTAGGCCCTTCATATTTTCAGTCATATTCACTTTTGATAGCAAGGATTAATGATAATTACAGATTTCGTTTTGATCATTTGTTCTAAGATGACGGGAATGCTGGCCCCGGCTCTGCGCTGGCTCTGCGCAGGCGCCGCCGCCCGGTCACCATGGCGACCACGTGGCTCCGGCGCCAGCCGGCCGGTCACCATGGCGACCGGCAAGCCGGTCACCTGACGTCACGTTCCCCATTCGCAGAGCCGTGGTCTGCGCCCAGCAATGCCGTCCGTTCGATCTAGAGCAGCCATTTTTGAGCTTCCAGTACCAGTGGCTGCAGAGAGCCCGCATGTTTCATGGGGTTATAAGTGCTTCTTCTGAGGTCCTTTCAGTTTTGTTTTTATGAGATTCATTAATTAATCAATTAATCAAATCAAGAACATTCGGTGTGATTCATTGCTTAAATAAATGAGTAAGGATTGTTCCGGTTTTCAGAAACCAACGAAGTTACCGCTCTAAATGTGACGATCTCAGCGGGACGGAGCGACGATGAATTAAGGCCTGTCTATGCTTTTGACATTTGATTGCATTTGTCATCATAATATTATATTTCTTTGTCATTGATAACTTCAGTTTTGCCCTAACTAACTGTCAATTGCGTATTTTATTTAATCAAAGCTGGTTATCTAGTATACTTTTTAGCCTCTTTTTGGGGCGTTTTCGGTATATTTTGCAGAAGGAACTAACACATCCCAAAATTGCCATATTTGCTCAATAATTTGAATATTCAAAGCAAACTAACGGGACATATTGCATTGCAAAAGCATATACTTATACATTAAGTCATAAAATTGCGATTGATACCAAAATCACCTGGAAAAGCAGTGTTCTATATACCCATTTACCCCAAACGCCCCAATCGGCCCAATCGCCTCAAACGCCTAAACGCTCCAATTGCCCCAAACGAAAAATCATTCGTGAAAACGGGTAATGGCTATCTCATATATATGAACATTTTGTTTTTTTACCCCTCACAAATAAAAAGAATAAAATAATTTCAAAGATATTAAAAAAACGGATTATTGTTTAGAGAACCATATATGGGCAATTCTCAAACCAAATTTAAAACCAATATCGCCAGTTTTGACTGACTTATGGCTCCTTAAGTATGAGTAACTCATGACGTCATATTTGAAATTGCGTTTTTTTGCCTTTAGTGGCCAGATACAGACATACAAATGCCATCACTGTATTGTTGAGACACAACTGGTCTAGACACATGCCTTTTTTATTTAGATTTATCAATTTCAAATTTTGACCATTTGTGACCTGAACGTGACCTGAGCTTGACACTAAATTCACTTAAATGAGACGAGATGGTAAAATGATTATCGCTTTCGAATTATACGTGTAAAATAGCCCATAAACATGTGTCTCATGACTTTCGAAAATATGCCGCATAGTGACCTTTTGTGACCTGACCTTGACCTTAACCTTTGCCAACAAACTCACTTTAGCTCATACAGGATGTGTATTATACCTTTAGGAGCATCAAGGTGATCATGGTTGCAATCAAAGGCTTTGCATAGCAAGTATGGCCCATAAACTAAAATGCCTCGATTTTGACCTTTGACCCGACCATGACCTGATATGTGACCTCAATTCGAAAATTTTGAGTACGCTTTAGATGTGTCTCATTGAGAGCTTCCGAATATCGGCTTGCGGGTCTCCCTGCGATCATTGGTTCCGGAGATAACGAGGGAAGGCAATATTTGCACAACTGGTCTAGAAACTTGTACTGGTCTAGAACGCCCCCCCCCCCCCCCCCATTCCCCCGGTCAATGGCGTTCGGCTGAGACCCCGGTCAAGCGCGGGTTAAAAAGGAAGCGACAGATTGCTAGCAACTGTATTAACTGCAATTCGTGTTAAGCTGTTGCAATGATAAGGCCATGTTTGAAGTGTGACCTTTATTGACTAAGTCTGCATTTTGAAGGTAGCAAATGCTTTGCGTAGATGTTTAAATTGACCTCAGGGTGTTATATCACGCGTTCGATCATTCCATTGATCTCTTCGTGGTGAAACTTTAATGCATTCCCTGTGGGCTTCAAAGGGGAAACAAGGTTGTAACTCAGCGCGCGATGCTCCCAAAACAGACAACACAGAATTTAAAAACTTAAATCCGATATTTTTTTCTTGAACGTTTCAGTGTACACATTTTCAGACACATCTATCGAGTAGTCGCAAAGAAATAAGTTTTTGAAAACCATGACTACGGTCGGGTCGGGCCGCTTATGTGTATTTTTCCCCAGTGGTTGACGGAAGCCATCACGTGTTCTTCGCGCCTGCTCTGTATCTGATGGATATTGAAAATATGTATTCGCAAAGGTGACTAAGGACATTTCATAGGATGATTGAAAAGCATTACGCTGGTCTGTGCGAATCATTGTTCTTTGAAAATGCTTTATCTTGATAAGCTTAAGGGCCTTAACACCACCTGCATTTCTGCGACAAATATGCTTGTTCTATTTTCAAGACGGGTTTAAAAGGGGGTCATTTTGACCCCCCCCCCCCCCCCCCCCCCCCCACCCAGGGCGAAGTGTCTCAGAGGCCCACCGGAGCGCGGGTTAAGCATTTACGTTGGGTCCCAAGCTATGAATAATAACCGTATTTGGGTAACTGGGCCTTGCGAGGGTACTCAAGAGCAGTAGAGTTATGCGGACAAGGACGGGTTTTCAGATAAAGATTGGTGTGGCCTGTGGGTTATGGGTGTTGTTGTTACAAAAGCCTGCACCCCCAATCGCAGATTCGCGCAGGAACTGCAACTCGGCCTGAGGCAGTAACACACTACTGGAGACTGCAACTTAGCACAGAAAGCCACAACTGGGCCTGCCCGGAGAAGACCATAGGTCATGCAGGGAAAGAAAGACGCGTCAAACGACAAGGTATCTACAAGGGTACCAGCACACAGTTACGTTACAGATACATTGCATAGTTTTGTTTAATAATTTTGTCAGAAGGTCCCACCGCGAACACATTACCTTTAGGCTTTCACTCATTTAGGTGAATAACGAAGAGAACAAACATGTGTTTGTTTTATTAACGACCAAGCGTGCCGGATGCATGTAGGAGAAGGTGGGGAATTCGATCAAACTACTTAAGCTTTGACGCCGCCTATCCGAGTCCTTCAAATCCGTATCCTCTATTGTGTAATATCTTCCAATGTTTTCATTTTGTGGAAATGTTTCCGAGAACAAAATCAGTTTATTTATCTTTTGGGTCAAAAGGCCAACATTTTGCAAATCCGAGATAGCCATTGTTAAAGGGAATGTTTCGCCTTTCTGAAAGATTTCAAATATACGCTGGTTGTAGTTGAAAATATGAAGTAAGGGCTGCTGAAAACGATGGTGATATTCTTTCTCTCGAAAAGATACTTAACTTTATATAAATTAAGGTTTTAAATTTGGGATGATGACGTCATTATTGAGCTATAGACCGCCGCTGATTGGCTGACAAAGTGAGATTGGCTGACAAAGGGGCTGTCAGCCAATCAGCAGCGGGACTAGCCTAGACCCCATTTTGTAATGGGAAATTAAATTGCTTAAAAACGGCTAAGTTTGACCTTAGTATTTAGTAAACGGAAAATTACCTTAGTATTTTCGACATTAAAATAACGGCCAAAGATAATGGCTATCTCAGTTCAAAACCAATACAAAGGTGAAACATTTCCTTTAAGAGACGATCATGACCGTTCTTTGTACGTTTTTTTATTTGATATTTGATTATGATATTTTATATTTTGCATTAAAGCTCGATTTTCTACAATAAAAAACTGGACCCGTCCCCCCCCCCTATCACAAATTGTTGGCGCCACCCTTGGCTATCATACAAACTTCTTGGTCTTTTTTCGTAGCGGAAACGTAAGAACAACTGCTGTCCCTCAAATACCCACCACAACTGCTTATTTTGAAAGTAATTATTTATACATGCTGCACCTCTAATATACGGATCAGCAGAAATTGCATGTCATTCTATAAAAACCAGTAAGGCGCCGTAGTTGGCGATGAACGAGCGAGCGCGAAATAAATGTATGGTGAATGTCAACCCGATCTGGCAAGTAGTTCCTGAGATACAAAAAAGGCGCGCACGTGCGCCCGTGCAGAAGCCCATGACTTGTGGGTAGGCGGCGGCGGAGGGATCCCTAACCACACACCAAATTTGAGCACAATCGGCTCAGCCGTTCCTGAGATATAGAATAGGGGTGTGCACGTGCGCACGTGCAAACACCCATCCCTGAGTTGTGGGAAACTTGCGGTTGATAGGTCCCTAACCACACACCGAATTTGAACACAATCGGCTCAGCCATTCCTGAGATATAGAATAGGGGTGAGCACGTGAGCACATGCAGTCACTCCATCCCTGACTTGTGGAAAGGCAACGGCTGAGAGGTCCCTAACCGCACACCAGATTAAAACGCAATCGGTTCAGCCGTTCCTGAGATATAAAATAGGGGTGTGCACGTGCGCACGTGCAGAGGCACCCCACCCCTCACTTGTGGAAACTTGGCGGCTGAGGGGTCCCTAACCACACACCAAATTTGCACACAATCGGCTCAGCCGTTGCAGAGTTGTTGCGAGAAAATACTTTACAACACCCCTCACGCGGCACGCGCCACGCGCAGTGGTAGTCACTCACGTGAGTCGGCACTGGTCTCAAACAGGATAGATTGGATGGGGCTCCTCAGCAAAGAAGTCAGGTTGTCAATCGGACGTGTGGTTGCAGAGATATGAGCTTCTCAAAAGCGTCGCCACGGGTGGGGTGGGGTCGGGCCGCTCATATTCAGATTTTTCCCATATACCACGGAAAGACGAGCGAGCGCTTCGCGCTCGCTCGTAACAAAGGGGGTTGACAGAATCAATTTCATAGAAAATACTGAATAATTGCATATCATATCAATGCAAAGTGAACGCACCTACGTTTGGTTGTTACTAAATTTAAAGGTTTCCTTGATATTTTGTTTATATTTGAGAAGAAGAAAAATATGTTGTATCCCTATTGACTTCTCGGTATATTTGAAACTAAATAAATGCAAGTTACAGTCTTCATTTTTTACTGGGTACAGTACCCAGTAAAATTTGGGGTTTAGAATTTTACTGGGTACAGTGTACCCAGTGTACCCCGTGGTGGTTACGCCCATGGCTCTCAAAGGTATGATACCCATCCCGAATGAGCTAAAGTGGGATTATTTGCAAAGGTCAAGGTCAAGGTCAGGTCACAAAAGGTCACCATGCGCAAAATATCTACGAAAGTCATGCAACACATGTTTTATGGGTTATTTTCTACGTATAATTCGATAGTGATAGTTATTTTAACACCTGCCTTCATTTACGCAGGGGTGGTCAAAACCGTAGGTTTTGACGAAGTCAAATACCAGATGTTTATACTGGGGCAGCAGCCTATTTGTGTATTGACTTTGTATGTCTGTCTGTCTGTCTGTCTGTTTGTTTGTCTGAGGCGTTTGGCCACAGCTCGCTGACGAAGAGGCACAGCAACACGCGCGTGGCACCGTCCGATGCGCCAGTTTGGCCCCCAGGTGCCTGTGCCGGTCACCGGTCGATCGGTGCCACGTGGCACGTGGTACGTGCCGCCCCGTGGGACATTGCAAAATCCATTTGCCCACACGTGCCGCCCACACGTGTGGACGCAGGGCGACCAAATTCGGTGGGCGGGTAGTCCACATGGGTGCGGAAAATCCTTTGCGGTTGCCGAACCCGAGGGGGGCAAACAAAAGCCCCCAGGGGTAAACTTTTTATCGCGTGGGGGTCCTCGGATTTCGGGAAATTTTGATGTAGCGACACCAAATTTGGTACACCGATAGAGCTCGGCGAGTGACAGTTGATGGTGCCGGTCGGTGCCACGTGGCACGTGCCACGTGCCGCCACGTGGCTATGCAAAATCTGCTTCCTCGTGAAATGATGGCTACGGTTTTGCCCCGGACCCAAACCCGATCCACCGAAATGGGTCCGCACTAGTTTGTATGTCTGTCTGTTTGTTTGTTTGTCTGAGACGTTTGGCCACAGCTCGCTGACGAAAAGGCGCAGCGACACCCGCGTGCCACCGTCCGATGCGCCAGTTCGGCCCCCAGGTGTCGGTGCCGGTGGCCGGTCGATTGGTGCCACGTGGCACGTGGTACGTGCCGCCACGTGGGACATTGCAAAATCCATTTGCCCACACGTGCCGCCCACACGTGTGGACGCAGGGCGACCAAATTCGGTGGGCGGGTAGTCCACATGGGTGCGGAAAATCCTTTGCGGTTGCCGACCCCGAGGGGGTAAACAAAAGCCCCCAGGGGGGTAAATCTTTTATCGCGTGGGGTCCTCGGATTTCGGGAAATTTTGATGTAGCGACACCAAATTTGGTACACCGATAGAGCTCGACGAGTGACAGATGATGGTGCCGGTCGCCGCTCGATCGGTGCCACGTGGCACGTGCTGCCACGTGGCCATGCAAAATCTGCTTCCTCGTGAAATGATGGCTACGGTTTTGCCCCGGACCCAAACCCGATCCACCGAAATGGGTCCGCACTAGTACTAGTGCGGACCCATTTCGGTGGATCGGGTTTGGGTCCGGGGCAAAACCGTAGCCATCATTTCACGAGGAAGCAGATTTTGCATGGCCACGTGGCGGCACGTGGCACGTGCCACGTGGCACCGATCGAGCTGCGACCAGCACCATCATCTGTCACTCGCCGAGCTCTATCGGTTACCCAAATTTGGTGTCGCTACATCAAAATTTCTCGAAATCCGAGGACCCCACGCGATAAAAGGTTTACCCCCCTGGGGGCTTTTTTTTACCCCTCTCGGGGTCGGCAACCCCACAGGATGTTCCGCACCCATATGGACTACCCACCCACCGAGTTTGGTCGCCCTGCGTCCACACGTGTGGGCGGCACGTGTGAGCAAATGGATTTTGCAATGTCCCACGTGGCGGCACTTGCCACGTGCCACGTGGCACCGATCGACCGGTGACCGGCACCGGCACCTGGGGGCCGAACTGGTGCATCGAACGGTGCCACGCGCGTGTTGCTGTGCCTCTTCGTCAGCGAGCTGTGGCCAAACGCCTCAGACAAACAAACAGACAGACATACAAAGTCACTACACAAATAGGCTGCTGCCCCAGTATAAACCTCCGGTATTGAACTTCGTAAAAACCTACGGTCTTGACTAGTGCGGACCCATTTCGGTGGATCGGGTTTGGGTCCGGGGCAAAACCGTAGCCATCATTTCACGAGGAACGCCTGTCAAATAGAATGGGTAAAGAAAAACGGAGAAAAAAGCAAATGCCGGCGATGGGATTCGAACCCGGGACTCCAGCGCCAAATATAGCATAGCATAAATATAGCATATAGCACGTGGCACGTGACACGTGGCACCGATCGCCCGGCGACCGGCACTATCATGTCACTCGCCGAGCTCTATCGGTGCACCAAATTTGGTGCGGCTAGCGCAAAATAAAATCCCGCATTCCGAGGACCCCTGCGATATCAGGTTAACCCCCCTAGGGATGGCAACGTGCCCCCCTCGAGAAAATCAGCCAGTATTGTTTTTCGGCACCCATGTGGACTACCCGCCCACCGAATTTGGTCGCCCTGTGTCCACTGGTATGGGCTGGGAAAGCAGATTTTGCCATGGCCACGTGGCGCCACGTGGCACGTGCCACGTGGCACCGATCTAGCGGCGAGCGGCACCATCCTCTGTAACTCGTCGAGCTCCATCGGTGTACCAAATTTGGTGCGGCTAGCGCAAAAAAAAATCCGGCAATCAGAGGACCCCTGGGATTACCCCCCCCCCCCCCCTATGAGGGGTCACGTGCCCCCTCGAGAAAATCAACCAATATTGTTTTTCGGCACCCATGTGGACTACCCGCCCACCGAGTTTGGTCGCCCTGTGTCCACTGGTATGGGCTGGGCAAGCATATTTTGCCATGGCCACGTGGCACCGATCGAGCGGCGACCGGCACCATCATCTGTCACTCGCCTAGCTCTATCGGTGTACCAAATTTGGTGTCAGTACATCAAAATTTCCCGAAATCAGAGGACCCCACGCGATAAAAGGTTTACCCCTGGGGGCTTTTGTTTACCCCCCTCGGAGTTGGCAACCCCAAAGGATTTTCCGCACCCATTTGGACTACCCGCCCAACGAGTTTGGTCGCCCTGCGTCCACTGGTATGGGCGGCACGTGTTGGCAAATGGATCTTGCAATGACCCACGTGGCGGCACGTGCCACGTGCCACGTGGCACTGATCGATCGGCGACCGACACGGGTACCTGGGGGCCGAACTGGCGCATCGAACAGTGCCACGCGCGTGTTGCTGTGCCTTTTCGTCAGCGAGCTGTGGCCAAACGCCTCAGACAAACATACAGACAGACAAAGTCACTACACCAATAGGCTGCCCCAGTATAAACCTCCGGTATTGGACTTCGTCAAAACCTAACGGTTTTGACTAGTGCGGACCCATCTTTGTGATCGGGTTTGGGTCCGGGGCAAAACCGTAGCCATCATTTCACGAGGAAGCAGATTTTGCATGGCCACGTGGCGGCACGTGGCACGTGCCACGTGGCACCGACCGAGCGGAGACCGGCACCATCATCTGTCACTCGCCGAGCTCTATCGGTTACCCAAATTTGGTGTCGCTACATCAAAATTTCCCGAAATCCGAGGACCCCACGCGATAAAAGGTTTACCCCCTGGGGGCTTTTGTTTACCCCTCTCGGAGTCGGCAACCCCACAGGATGTTCCGCACTCATATGGACTACCCACCCACCGAGTTTGGTCGCCCTGCGTCCACACGTGTGGGCGGCACGTGTGGGCAAATGGATTTTGCAATGTCCCACGTGGCGGCACTTGCCACGTGCCACGTGGCACCGATCGACCGGTGACCGGCACCGGCACCTGGGGGCCGAACTGGCGCATCGAACGGTGCCACGCGCGTGTTGCTGTGCCTCTTCGTCAGCGAGCTGTGGCCAAACGCCTCAGACAAACAAACAGACAGACATACAAAGTCACTACACAAATAGGCCGCTGCCCCAGTATAAACCTCCGGTATTGGACTTCGTCAAAACCTACGGTTTTGACTAGTGCGGACCCATTTCGGTGGATCGGGTTTGGGTCCGGGGCAAAACCGTAGCCATTTGTTGGAACGAAGAGCGCCGACAAACATAATTGGACAAGAAAAGCATAGAAAAAGCAAATGCCCTTGATGGGATTCGAACCCGGGACTCCAGCGACAAATAAAGAACAGCAGCAGATAACCCTAACCACAATCTACCCACACATACCAAATTTGGTGCGTTTAGCTCTCACAACTCCCGAATAGTGGCCGACCGAATTGAGGAACCTGCTAAAAACATTGCACGTGCCTGCTGCACGTGCTTTGGGGGTGCCGCCTTTGCCACCCTCCAAGGTCACCCCGCACCCATGAGGACTACTCGCCCACCGATTTTGGTCGCGTTGAGTCCACTGGTATGGGCGGCACGGCTGGGTAAGCAGATTTTGCAGTGGACACGCGGCGACACGTGGCACGTGCCACGTGGCAACGATCGACGGGCGATCGATACCATCATCTGTCACTCGGCGAACTCTATCGGTGCACCAAATTAGCTGCGGCTAGCAAGAAGAAAAAATCCCTAAATCAGAGGACCCCACGCTATCAGGTTAACCCCCTACGGGGGGGCAACATGCCCCCCTCGCGGAAATCAGCCAATATGTTTTTAGGCACCCATGTGGACTACCCACCCACCGAGTTTGGTCGCCCTGCACCCACTGATATGGGCTGGGTAAGCAGATTTTGCAGTGGCCACGTGGCGGCATGTGGCACGTGACACGTGGCACCGATCGAGCGGCGACCGGCACCATCATCTTTCACTCATCGAGTTCTATCGGTGTACCAAATTTGGTGCGGCTAGCGCAAAAAAAAATCCGGCAATCAGAGGACCTCTGGGATATCAGATTAACCCCCCTAGGAGAGGTCACGTGCCGCCTCGAGAAAATCAGCCAATATTGTTTTTTGGCACCCATGTGGACTACCCGCCCACAGAGTTTGGTCGCCCTGCGACCACTGGTATGGGCTGGGCAAGCATATTTTGCCATGGCCACGTGGCGGCACGTGGCACGTGCCACGTGGCACCGATCGAGCGGCGACCGGCACCATCATCTGTCACTCGCCGAGCTCTATCGGTGTACCAAATTTGGTGTCACTACATCAAAATTTCCCGAAATCCGAGGACCCCACGCGATAAAAGGTTTGGGGGCTTTTGTTTAACCCTTTCGGGGTCGGCAACCCCAAAGGATCTTCCGCACCCATGTTGACTACCCGCCCACCGAATTTGGTCGCCCTGCGTCTACTGGTATGGGCGGCATGTGTTGGCAAATGGATTTTGCAATGGCCCACGTGGCGGCACGTGGCACGTGGCACGTGGCACCGATCGACATGTGATTGGCACCGACACCTGGGTGCCGAACTGGCGCATCGGACGGTGCCACGCGCGTGTTGCTGTGCCTCTTCGTCAGCGAGCTGTGGCCAAACGCCTCAGACAAACAGACATACATACAAACAGACAGACAAAGTCACTACACCAACAGGCTGCCCCAGTATAAACCTCCGGTATTTGACTTTGTCAAAACCTACCGTTTTGACTAGTGCGGACCCATTTCGGTGGATCGGGTTTGGGTCCGGGGCAAAACCGTAGCCATCATTTCACGAGGAACGCCGACAAACATATTTGGAAAAGAAAAGATAAGAAAAAACAAATGCCGGCGCTGGGATTCGAACCCGGGACTCCAGCAACAAATAAAGAAAAGCAGCAGTTAGTCCTAACCACAATATACCCACACATACCAAATTTGGTGCGTCTAGCTGTCATAACTCACGAGTTATGGCCGACCGAATTGAAGACCCCGCTGACAAAGTTGCACATGCCAGCCGCACGTGCTTTGGAGGCGCCACCGTCGCTACCCCCAAGGTCACCCTGCACCCATAAGGACTACCCGCCCACCGAGGTTGGTCGCGTTGAGTCCACTGGCATGGGCGGCACGGCTGGGTAAGCAGACTTTGCAGTGGCCACGTGGCGGCACGTGGCACGTGCCGAGTAGCACCGATCGAGCGGCGACCGGCACCATCATCTGTCACTTGCCAAACTCCATCGGGTCACCAAATTTGGTGCGGCTAGCGAAGAAAAAAAATCCCGCAATCAGAGGACCCCCGCGATATCAGGTTAACCCCCCTAGGGGGGGGGGCAACGTGCCCCCCTCGAGAAAATAAGCCAGCATTGTTTTTCGGCACCCATGTGGACTACCCGCCCACCGAGTTTTGTCGCCCTGTGTCCACTGGTATGGGCTGGTACAGCAGATTTTGCAGTGGCCACGTGGCGGCACGTGGCACGTGCCACGTGGCACCGATCGAGTGGCGTTCGGCACCATCATCTGTCACTCGCCGAGCTCTATCGGTGTACCAAATTTGGTGCGGCTACATCAAAATTTCCCAAAATCCGAGGACCCCACGCGATAAAAGGTTTAACCCCCTGGGGGCTTTTGTTTACCCCCTCGGGGTCGGCAACCCCAAAAGATTTTCCGCACCCATGAGGACTACCCGTCCACCGAGTTTGGTCGCCCTGCGACCACTGGTATGGGCTGGGCAAGCATATTTTGCCATGACCACGTGGCGGCACGTGGCACGTGCCACGTGACACCGATCGAGCGGCGACCGGCACCATCAGCTGTCTCTCGTCGAGCTCTATCGGTCTACCAAATTTGGTGTTGCTACATCAAAATTTTCCGAAATCCGAGGACCCCACGCGATAAAAGGTTTACCCCTGGGGGCTTTTGTTTAACCCCCTCGGGGTCGGCAACCCCAAAGGATCTTCCGCACCCATGTGGACTACCCGCCCACCGAGTTTGGTCGCCCTGCGTCCACCGGTATGGGCGGCACGTGTTGGCAAATGGATTTTGCAATGACCCACGTGGCGGCACGTGCCACGTGGCACGTGGCACCGATTGACATGTGATTGGCACCGACACCTGGGGGCCGAACTGGCGCATCGAACCGTGCCACGCGCGTGTTGCTGTGCCTCTTTGTCAGCGAGCTGTGGCCAAACGCCTCAGACAGACAAACAAACATACATACATACAGACAGACAAAGTCACTACACCAACAGGCTGCCCCAGTATAAACCTCCGGTATTGGACTTCGTCAAAACCTACGGTTTTGACTAGTGCGGACCCATTTCGGTGGATCGGGTTTGGGTCCGGGGCAAAACCGTAGCCATCATTTCACGAGGAAGCAGATTTTGCATGGCCACGTGGCGGCACGTGCCACGTGGCACCGTCCGGCACCATCAACTGTCACTCGCCGAGCTCTATCGGTGTACCAAATTTGGTGTCGCTACATCAAAATTTCCCGAAATCCGAGGACCCCCACGCGATAAAAGGTTTACCCCCTGGGGGCTTTCGTTTGCCCCCCTCGGGGTCGACAACCGCAAAGGATTTTCCGCACCCATGTGGACTACCCGCCCACCGAATTTGGTCGCCCTGCGTCCACACGTGTGGGCGGCACGTGTGGGCAAATGGATTTTGCAATGTCCCACGGGGCGGCACGTACCACGTGCCACGTGGCACCGATCGACCGGTGACCGGCACCGGCACCTGGGGGTCGAACTGGCGCATCGAACGGTGCCACGCGCGTGTTGCTGTGCCTCTTCGGCAGCGAGCTGTGGCCAAACGCCTCAGACAAACAAACAGACAGACATACAAATCACTACACAAATAGGCTGCTGCCCCAGTATAAACCTCTGGTATTTGACTTCGTCAAAACCTACGGTTTTGACTAGTGCGGACCCATTTCGGTGGATCGGGTTTGGGTCCGGGGCAAAACCGTAGCCATTTGTTGGAACGAAGAGCGCCGACAAACATGATGGGACAAGAAAAGCATAGAAAAAGCAAATGCCATCGATGGGATTCGAACCCGCGACTCCAGCGCCAAATATAGCATGGCCGCAGATAGCCCTGGCCACCACCTACCCCAAAACACCAAATTTGGTGCGGCTAGCTGTCATAAATCGCGAGTAATGGCCGGCCGAAATGAGGACGCCGCTAAAAAAGGTTACACGTGCCTGCCGCACGTGCTTTGGGGGTGCCACCGTCGCCATCCCCCAAGGTAACCCTGCACCCATAAGGACTACCCGCCCACCGAGGTTGGTCGCGTTGAGTCCACTGGTATGGGCGGCACGGCTGGGTAAGCAGATTTTGCAGTGGCCACGTGGCGGCACGTGGCACATGCCACGTAGCACCGATTGAGCGGCGACCGGCACCATCATCTGTCACTCGCCAAACTCCATCGGGTCACCAAATTTGGTGCGGCTAGCGAGAAAAAAAAATCCCGCAATCAGAGGACCCCTGCGATATCAGATTAACCCCCCTAGGGGGGAAACGTGCCCCCTCGAGAAAATCAGTCAATATTGTTTTTCGGCACCCATGTGGACTACCCGTTCACCGAGTTTGGTCGCCCTGTGTCCACTGGTATGGGCTGGGCAAGCATACTTTGCAGTGGCCACGTGGCGGAACGTGGCACGTGCCACGTAGCACCGATCGAGTGGCGACCGGCACCATCATCTGTCACTCGCCGAGCTCTATCGGTGCACCAAATTTGGTGCGGCTAGCGCAAAATAAAATCCCGCAATCAGAGGACCCCTGCGATATCAGGTTAACCCCCTAAGGGGGGCAACGTGCCCCCCTCGAGAAAATCAGCCAGTATCGTTTTTTTTCGGCACCCATGTGGACTACCCGCCCACCGAGTTTGGTCGCCCTGTGTCCACTGGTATGGGCTGGGAAAGCAGATTTTGCCATGGCCACGTGGCGGCACGTGGCACGTGCCACGTGGCACCGATCGAGCGGCGACCGGCACCATCATCTGGCACTCGCCGAGCTCTATCGGTGCACCAAATTTGGTGCGGCTAGCGCAAAATAAAATCCCACAATCAGAAGACCCCTGCGATATCAGGTTAACCCCCCTAGGGGGGGGGCAACGTGCCCCCCTCGAAGAAAACAGCCAATTTAGTTTTTCGGCACCCATGTGGACTACCCGCCCACCGAGTTTGGTCGCCCTGTGTTCACTGGTATGGGCTGGGCAAGCAGATTTTGCCATGCTCACGTGGCGGCACGTGGCACGTGCCACGTCGCACCGATCGAGCGGCGACCGGCACCATCATCAGTCACTCGCCGAGCTCTATCGGTGTACCAAATTTGGTGTGGCTACATCAAAATTTCCCGAAATCCGAGGACCCCACGCGATAAAAGGTTGACCCCCTGGGGGCTTTTGTTTACCCCCCTCGGGGTCGGCAACCCCAAAGGATGTTCCGCACCCATGTGGACTACCCGCCCACTGAATTTGGTCGCCCTGCGTCTACTGGTATGGGCGGCACGTGTTGGCAAATGGATCTTGCAGTGCCCTACGTGGCGGCACGTGGCACGTGCCACGTGGCACCGATCGACCGGCCACCAGCACCGGCACCTGGGGGCCTAACTGGCGCATCGGACGGTGCCACGCGCGTGTTGCTGTGCCCTTTCGTCAACGAACTGTGGCCAAACACCTCAGACAGACAGACATACATACATACATACAGACATACAAAGTCACTACACAAATAGGCTGCTGCCCCAGTATAAACCTCCGGTATTTGACTTTGTCAAAACCTACGGTTTTGACCCACGTGATTCGTCACTGGTCTCAAACAGGGTAGGTTGGATGGGGCTGTTCAGCGAAGAAGCCCGCTTGTCAATCGGACGTGTGGTTGCAGAGATATGAGCTTCTCAATAGCGTCGCCACGGGTCGGGTCGGGTCGGGTCGGGTCAGGCCGGGCCGGGCCGAGCCGGAACGCTCATATTCAGATTTTTCCCATATACCACGGAAGGACGAGCGAGCGCTTTACGCTCGCTGGTAAAAACGGTTGAAGTGGCCATAGTACGTGCTGATTCAAAAGCGTGCCAAAGTGCAACGTTCTTGAATGAGTGGTTCGGATGCAATTGCAGAGGGATATGCCGAGTGGGGCACCCCGTGCACGTGCAGATCTCGACCCAAATTTGGTCAAATACACCGTCAATCGTCATGGTGAGTGTGGATGCACCAGCCTACAGAATGGCAGCACTCTGGAAGGCTTTGTCGGGGGGCAACATGCCCCCCTCGAGAAAATCAGCCAATATTGTTTTTCGGCACCCATGTGGACTATACCCGTCCACCGAGTTTGGTCGCCCTGCACCCACTGGTATGGACTGGGCAAGCAGATTTTGCCATGGCCACGTGGCGGCACGTGGCACGTGATACGTGGCACTGATCTCCCGGCGACCGGCACCATCATCTTTCACTCGTCGAGCTCTATCGGTGTACCAAATTTGTTGCGGCTAGCGCAAAAAAAATCCGGCAATCAGAGGACCCCTGGGATATCAGGTCTAGGAGGGGTCACGTGCCCCCTCGAGAAAATCAGCCAACATTGTTTTTCGGCACCCATGTGGACTACCCGCCCACCGAGTTTGGTCGCCCTGTGTCCACTGGTATGGGCTGGGAAAGCAGATTTTGCCATGGCCACGTGGCGGCACGTGGCACGTGCCACGTGGCACCGATCGAGCAGCGACCGGCATCATCATCTATCACTCGTCGAGCTCTATCGGTGTACCAAATTTGGTGTCGCTACATCAAAATTTCCCGAAATCCGAGGACCCCACGCGATAAAAGGTTTACCCCCCTGGGGGCTTTCGTTTGCCCCACTCGGGGTCGGCAACCCCAAAGGATCTTCCGCACTCATGTGGACTACCCGCCCACCGAGTTTGGTCGCCCTGCGTCCACCGGTATGGGCGGCACGTGTTGGCAAATGGATCTTGCAGTGCCCCACCTGGCGGCACGTGCCACGTGCCACGTGGCACCGATCGATCGGCCACAGGCACCGGCACCTGGGGGCCGAACTGGCGCATCGGACGGTGCCACGCGCGTGTTGCAGTGCCTCTTCGTCAGCCAGCTGTGGCCAAACGCCTCAGACAGACAGACAGACAGACAGACAGACAGACAGACAAACAAACATACATACATACAAAGTCACTACACCAATAGGCTGCCCCAGTATAAACCTCTGGTATTTGACTTTGTCAAAACCTACGGTTTTGAAAAGTGCTTTGAGTGGCCCCGGCCAAAAGTGGCACATACAAAAATTACCCCAGTACAGCTGGCGTCATGTTTTTTACTTCACACGAATACCCTAACACCTGGATGCATGCTCACATCATCCCTATATTCTAACCTGTCATTGACTGGGGGGCGTTTAACGCCCCCTGATGAAGTTTCGAAATAGCTAGAAAACTAATAGCGCTATCAACGTGAAACTTCTGGTACCTTCTTATAAGTCATGTTTATGTCTTGTGCCAGAAAAAAATAGTGTATTTGTTTTTCGCTCGAGTTATAGCGAATTTAGTGACGTCACTACACACGAGTTTTACACCAAAATCAGCTAAACTTTGCCAAGCCGTACAAATGCCACATTTGAAGCAAAATGCAATCGAAAAATGCCAAAAGATAGAAAATTGCAACGGATAAAAACTGGCCATCTCGGATTTGGGAAATTTTTAGTTTTTGACCCCCAAAAACTCAACGTTTTTTTAGGGGAAAATTATCACAAAATCAAACTTTTCTGAAATATTCCAAAAATCCAGAAGATATGTCAGAGAATCATACCTAGGCAACTACCATGCCAAATTTCAAACTGATATCTCCATTTCTGACTGACTTATCACATGTAAAGTATGGGTAACTTATGACGTCATATTTTGAAATTGCTTTTTTGGCTGTTATTGACTAGATACAGACAAATAAATGCTACCGCTGTATTTCTGAGAAAACACTGGTCTAGCAACATCCCTTTTTGGTTTAGATTTAACAATTACATTGTGTGACCTTCGGTGACCTGAGCTTGACCTTAAATTGACACTTACTTCACGACGTAAATGAAGTCAGGTGGTAAAATTACTATCAATATCGAATTATACGTGGAAAATAACTCAAAAAAAACATGTGTTGCATGATTTTCGTAGATATTGTGAGCATAGTTACCTTTTGTGACCTGACCTTGACCTTGACCTTGGCCAACAATCTCACTTTAGCTCATGCGGGTATGTATCATACTTTTGGCAGTACTTTGGATGAAACTGGTCGCAATCCAAGGCTTTGGATGGAAAGTATGGCCCATAAACTCACATACGCCAATTTTAACCTTTGACCTGACCGTGACCTGACATTGTATCTCACTTTGACATTTGTGCATGCTTTAGATTCGTCTCATTGAGAGCTTTCGATTGCCGCCTTGCACGCCTTGCTGCAATCATTGGTTCGGAAGATAACCAGGGGGGCGTTTAACGCCCCCCCCCCAGTCAATGGCGTTCTGCTGAGACCCCGCAGTCAATGCCGGGTTAACCAGCGCCGTGCCGGGGGTGGGGGTTAGACACCCCTCAAGTTTTTCGCGGACAGAGGGAAAACGGCGACGCGCAACGCCGCCATTTTTGGCACAGCTGTTTGTGCATCAATTGCCCACATTATGTAAGCAAATCCTCGGGTCATCTTAGGTCAGGTCATCAGCCAGGTCACGTGACTTCACCTCTAAAAAAAACTTGTGGTCGTACCGCAGTCACTGATTTGGAATGATCGGTTTCAGTTTAACAAGATTTCATAAGTTCACATCATAGATAACATGAACTACCTGGATTGAACACTCGAAATTTGTCATTTGCGATAAGAGGCCACCTTTTCTACAGTTGTGTTGGAAACACCGAACTTTGCACAGTTCTCCCGTTCGACCTGTACGCCTGAGAACGACGAGGTATTCAGAACCGGACAACTACCACACTGCTGAGCTCATCCTTAGCTCATGTTTAGGAAAAGGTGTCACAAGTGGCTCGTGAAACGCTCGAGAATCCGGCAGTGGTTCATAGCCTCTGCAGGAAGATGCTATTAGACTGCATCATCATTTAAGAGAGCAACAATTGAGTTGCATATCTACGAATGGTGTTGCTACCTTCTGGGCCTCGTTTCATAAAGCGGCGTAACCTACGAACCTACGTATTTGACGCCGATTTTGGCGTAACCTACGCCGATTCCGTTTAATAAAGAAATAACCGGCGTAAGCTACGCCATTGACTGCGCCACTTGCGCCACTTCATTTACGTCAAAGAACCGAATTGTTCGTAAGTTACGGCATTTGCGTTTCATAAAAGGGATTAGGTTATGCCAAATAATATTTCAGGGCCTTGATTTTCGGTAAAAACAACGCAAGGATTTGTGACGCTGTTTTAGTGCTCCGATGGCCTTGAAAGTTGTTTTGATTGCCTTGCTGGCATATTTTGTGAGCCTGGCGACGATATTAGAAGCTGGTGTGATGATTTTACATTGAAACTTACATCAAGAGCATAGCAAGATATTTATGTGAAGTACTAAACTGAAGTATTAGTTGAATCTCTGAAGAATTTGAGTGTCTCAAATTCCATGATGCGGAACACCTCATGACATACATGTGTTTGTAAGAATTTATTTATAATTCACTGTAGTCTCATATGATTTGTGCAATGTCGTAATAGATGGCAAGCATTGTTTTCAATGAATTAACATGATTTACAAGACTTCTCTGACCAGTAGTAGTGAGCAAGGTGATAGCGTAATGCCGACTGGCAGTTGGGTATCATACTTATGGTGGTTTTACATGTTTTTTTGTATTATTCAACTGTATCACCAACGGGATGAACCCAATGCCAGGCGAAGTCAAATAGTTAAAAACGTAAACACATACACACAAATACAGCTACAAACGTATAAATAAAAAGACGATAACAGAAAAAAAAAATATTAAAAATGCGTTACATGTCACGCAGAACATCATGCAATTCACAATGCTTCCTGACATACTTCGGCACCTGCCGCTTGAAGGAGCCATGGCCATCATCGAAGATGTCGGCCTGGACAGTCTTCTCTCTAAGGAAGGTGTTCGTGACCATTGGCAAGCGAGTGAACATTCCATTCTGCACGATGTTGACACGACAGTGAGGAACATTAAGTAGGTTTTGTTGGCGTGTCTATCGGGCGGGCACGTGCAGAGCGAAGCTTTCGAGCAAACGCGGTGTGTCCAGTTTGCTGCATAGAACGTTTTTGAGAAAAAGGAGATCATGCCTAACTCGCCTTGCAGCTAGAGGGAGATTTTGAAGTGGTGACAGAGGTCACGATAGAAGAAAGAATACGCTTTTCCGGGCTGGGTGTTGTGGAGAAGCCACATAAAGAATGTGTGCTGCACCCGATCGACCCGCTTTGTATGGGAGTCGGCCGCACCAGCCCAGATCACAGTTGAAAACTCGAGAATAGATCGCACGTTGGAAAAATAGGCAGCTACAATGGCTGTGCGATTGAAGTTTGAACCGTGGTTCGAGCCAGATTGAAAAGAGTGGATGAGGAGACCTGCAGGGATCGATATGCTCGTTTGACGATGCTATCAACGTGCGCAGCAAAAGTAAGTTTTGGATCCAATGTCACACCCAGGTCACGTATCTCCTCGACATGATCAAGTTTAAACTTGGAGCTGCCTATATAGTAGCTGATCTGGACTGGTGCGCGCCTGAGGGTGATCGTGAACGCTTTGCATTTGGATGGATTTAAGTTTAGACAGACCAGGCTGAGAGACGACTGAGATCATCCTGCAGCAGTCGCCCGTCAGGCGGGGTGCTAATTTTGCGATAAATTTGGACGTCATCGGCATACATGAGACAATCTGAGTCGAGGGATCGTAGTAGATCGTTGATGAAGAGCGAGAAAATTAAAGGTGCCAAAATCGATCCCTCTGGAACTCCGGAGATAACAGGTTTCCAATCGGATGTTTTTCCGTTCACGATGACCCTCTGGCGCCTATCGGACAGGTACGAGACGAACCATCTTAGAGCGTTTTCACAAAGGTTGGATGAATGTTCGAGCTTGTGGATGATAAGCGCGTGATTAACACTTTTAAATGCAGCCGAATAGTCAGTGTAGATGGCGTCCGTCTGATACCCGTCCGATATGGCTTCCCACGTGGTTTTGAGAAACATGGCTAAGTTCGTGGCGCAAGATCGCTTCGGAACAAAGCCATGCTGCTCCACGCAAATAACAGATGAGACATGACAATACAGTTGGTCGCACACTACACGCTCTAGAAGCACACTACACGCTCTAGAATTTTGAAGAAGAAAAAAATTAACTGTAGTCTCATATCATTTGTGCAATGTTAAAAAAGTACCGGGTAATTACCGGTCAGTGTCCCTGCTCCCCCTCTTTGGAAAGATCCTCGAACGCGTCGTATATGACCAGTTATCTAATCATGTAAAACCGGTTTTATGTGAGCAGCAGCATGGCTTCATTCCAAAACGCTCATGTATCTCGAATCTTGCGGTGTACTTGCACTCTGCGTGGGGGGCCATATCTGGCGGGTACCAGACGGACGCTATTTATACTGACTACTCGGCCGCCTTTCAAAGTGTCAATCATGCGCTTGTTGTTCACAAACTCATAAATTCTTACAATTTGCAAGGAAATGCTCAAAGATGGTTCGTCTCGTACCTGTCGGGTAGGCGTCAGAGGGTCGTCGTCAATGGGAAGACATCCGAGTGGAAACCGGTCCTCTCATGTGTTCCGGAAGGGTCCATTCTGGCCCCTTTGGTCTTCTCGTTGTTTATAAACGATTTGCCATCCGTTATCAACTCCGGCTGTCTGCTTTACGCAGACGACGTTAAACTTTATCGCAAAATTGAGTCCCCTGCTGACGGACTTCGGCTTCAGGAGGACCTGGACCGGCTGATTTGCTGGTCTGTCAGCTGGGGACTCACCCTAAATCCCAGTAAATGCAAGTCGTTTACGATGACCCTCAGACGCGCACCTGTCCAGACAGATTACTTCATTGATAACACAGAGTTAGAGCGAGTGTCACAGATCCGTGATCTGGGAGTCATGATAGATTCAAAGCTGACCTTTGCGGCCCATGTGAACTGTACGGTACGCAAGGGCAACCGAGCACTTGGGCTCTTGATTCGGTCGTTCCAACATGCGGGACGAGATAAATTTAGGCAAAGTGCCCTTATGGCTGCTTACTATGCCAATGTGCGCTCAGTTTTAGAGTACGGCAGCGTAATCTGGACAGGTGCGGCCAAGGCCCACACTGAGCGGGTCGATCGGGTACAGCACAAATTCCTCATGTGGCTTCAAGCACACCATCATGCTGGCTTTTCTTCTCTTTCGTACCGAGATCTTTTGCAATATTTCAAAGTCACCTCTCTGGCTTCTCGGAGAATCCAGCATGATATTCTGTTTGCTCGCAGCGTCTTTGACAACAGACTGGACTCAGGAACTGTCTTGTTCAATTTGCCTTTGAGAGTGCCTGCCCGATCGACCCGCTCGCGAACCCTGCTCGCGGTGCCCCATGCACGAGTGAGCACTGTACAAAGTGGTCTGTTTGTCAGGATTCCGAAAATAGTTAACACCTTCTTAAATAGTGATATTGTGGATGCAGATATGTTCGGAGGCAACTTTTACAGTTTTAAAAACAGTGTCCTCAAGTATGTGGCGTCGTTTTAAACTTATACGATTGCTGGGGCTTTTTTGTATTTATTTATACATTTATGATGTGTTTATGTTTTACTATGTATTTAGTAGTTTACCATCGTGTTTTATCTCTCACGACTTCGCCTGTTATTGGAGTCTTGCTCTGTTGGCGATCAATAAAATAAATAAAAATAAATCAAATGTTGTAATAGATGGCAAGCATTGTTTGCAATGAATTAACATGATTTACAAGACTTCTCTGACCAGTACTAGTGAGCAAGGTGATAGCGTAATGCTGACTGGCAGTTGGGTATCATACTTATGGTGGTTTTTCATGGTTATTTGTATTGTGGTTTCTTTTGTACAATAGCCACACTAATAATTTGAACATAACATGTAACAGTTAATGACCATGATACATGGAGGCACAAGCATGGCTCACAGGTAATTAAGGCACTTTAGGCAGTGCCTAACCAAAGTTGAGACCATATTCTTGCACTGTTTGGTAAGAGTTTCGTTGTCTAAAATCAAAGGAAAATACTACAGAAAGTGTTTATGACATATACCTTTTGCGTTCAAATGGCAACAAATTGTCCATGCAAACATGCAACAAATTGATCAGGAACACAAATTGCAGAGTAAGACTGCGTACTAAGATTTGCATTAGTACATGCTTATGATAGTTTTAATTTAGCTGCATTCGTGCTTGGTTTTCCGTATAAAAAACAAAGCCTGCCAAAGCGGCGAAAACTTGGGCACTAAGGCACACCTAAGCCAGTAAGCCAAAGTGTTTGGCTAAAAGTCTTGGCTAGAACCAGTATATCGACAATATTTTTGGCAGAAATGGTAGGCCTTACCATTTGCGCTCAAAACTGCAAAAGCAAATGCTCGTGTTCATCTGGTGCGGCTAATTATGACTTGGGACAATAATGGTGTTTACATAGCAGTTAGAAATTAGTGGAGGATTAGTGGAGGATTGTCTACTATTCGGTAGGGTGCTTTTTTGGGTGGAAATCACTAGAATACAAACAATAATCGATGCCAATTGGTCTTCCGGATGGGTTTAGCGCATAGAAGTTGGTAATTATGCGATAAGTTTGTTTAAAACACCTTAATCGTCATTTTGAGGTTCCCTTCATTTTATTATTATGACCGCCCTTTTCCTTTGTTAGTAGCCATATATGGCAGCCTACAGCCATTTGAGATGGCCGTACTGTGCCATATCTGTGATCCTCTATATCGATTTGCGCTGTGTGTGGGAGGAAAAGGCGGTGATGCGACTCGACCGGCCGGCTAGCACTATCAACTGGAGTTGTTGCAGCAGTTGGCCGCCAGGGACCGCTAGTGAGTCAGGGTGTGATGACGTCGCAAGCAAATGGTAACAGTTAAATATTTAACGCTAAATGTGTATTTATTTATTTGTTTATAAATAAATCAATATTTAGCAGTACTATTTGCTTGCGACGTCATAACACCCTGGCTCATTAGCGGTCCCTGGCGGCCAACTTCTGCAACAACTCCAGTTGATAGCACTTCTCCAGCCGACCGGCACTTCTCGGCCAAGGCCCTAGATACTCTTCTCGACGAGTTTTCTATGACCCGTGCTCGGCGCCTAGGTTTCCCGTAAGTGTTTGAATGTTGTATATCAGTATATGAGTATATACAGAGTTGCTGTTATTTTGGTATATATTTTATGTGCATTTCATACATTAACTACTGCAGCTAACTTCAGTTAAAACCGGGATTTGGAGCTGTCAGCCTTCCAAAAAATGGCGCATACGTTGCCAAGTGATAAATTCAGAGTAAGTATTATGCTATATGTATGGTATATATTTATTATGTATTATGCATTATGTAATGTCCAATCCGCCGTCAGTGACAAATAAAACGAGAAAATTAACGTCGTCGGTATCGAAACGCCTATTCGGACGCAATGCAATAGAATACTCGCACGATTTAATCAATTGACGCACCTGCGCCATAGTTGTGATTAAATGAGGCGAAGGGAAACTTTAACTTCCCTTTATTAGTAGCCGAACCTCCACTAGTACTTAATTGCTATGTAAACACCATTAATGTGATCTGCACATGCGCAGTGATGGTCCTGCGCTATTTGGTGTCGGACGGAAGCTCCTCCGGAAGTACCGCCGACACGCCGCCCGCGGCCGGGCAGCATGGCAAATGCAACCCACCGACCCAAATCCCACAACCATCCCCAGCTCTCGGCAAACACCGCCGCACCAGGGCCGCAGTGAGGCGCGTTCTGGACAGTAAAAAATAATGATGGCTTCCTCCCATTCTGAATTTGTCCTCCAGTGGAACACTAGATCTCTGGTGTCTCACTGGGGGCAATTCAAACACTATATATTGAATAACAATCCGTTAGCAGCCGCCGTTCAGGAAACCCACTTTATTGACGCCGACTTTATTAAATACACCTTCAAAATCCCAGGTTACAGTATATATACGCATAACGTAAATACAAAGCCACGCCGAGGCGGCTCGGCCTTGGTCATCTCAAATAACCTTTTGCATCACCAAATAGACCTTAAAACAACCCTGGACGCAGTCGGCGTCAATATTAAAATCGCTCAGCTAGAAATTACTTTAATCTCTATTTATTTTCGTCCCACTGAGGACTTAGACATTGACTCTTTTTCCCAGCTTATTTCAAATACGCACAGATGCTTCAGGACATGAGCATGAAGCAGATAGTGACGTGCGTGACTAGGCCTAACACGGCGGCTAACCGAGCCGGCCCGGGGTCCCTCATTGACCATGTCATCGTACCGGCGACCGACGACGTCACGACCACGGAGGTGATACCGACCAGCTGCAGCGACCACAGCCTGGTGGTCGCCCAGACACTCCTGCAACGTGAAAGGAGACACAGAGCCGAAATCACGGTGCGATCGACTCGGTCTCTGGTGCCGGACGCGCTCCGTCTGGACCTGCTCACGGCTGACTGGAGTGGTGTTCGTGAGGCGGTTGGTGTTGGTGATAAGTGGTCCCAGTGGCTGTCTGTATGGTCCCCACTTATTGATAAGCACATGCCCCTGACAAAACTCAGACCTCGACACCCGCCGAGCCCGTGGCTTGCGAACGAGGACCAGCTGCGCGGCGACATGCGTGAGCGTGACGAGGCTCGATCCGAGTGTGTGCGTGACCCTACACCGGAGAACCGTGAGGTCTACATATACCGTCGGAATGCCGTGAAGAGGGACCAAAACCGCGCCCGATCGACATTCTTCGCCGAGTCGTTCCGCAACTCGCGACGCACCACTTGGAAGGACATCCGGCGTTTCCTGGTATCATCGCGAAGGAGTGACGCACCAGAAGTCGCAGGTCGAGAGTGGGCGAACCGGCTGAACAATCACTTTGCCAGCTGTGGGTCACGGGTCGCTGCTGAGGTGGGATCCCAGGCTGACGCGGCTGATCCGTTGGGCCCCCGTCCGCGGCGTGTAGTGAGCGGTGCTTTCCGAGTGTATGCGGCAACGCTGCCTGAGCTCTCTGAGGCAGTAAGACAGATGTCCGCCTCGAAAGCATGTGGCGATGATGGCATCACGATCGCTATGATCCGTACGACATTCCCTGTCATTGCCCCTCACTTACTACACATTGTAAATTTCTCGATCGCGTCAGGCACTCTGCCGGGTGCATGGAAAGTGGCCAAGGTCTTGCCACTCCACAAAGCAGGCTCTGTCGTTGATCCCAACAATTATAGGCCGATATCGATTCTCCCCACCGTAGCTAAGTTGACTGAGCGAGTGATTTGTGATCAGCTGATGTCCTACCTGCAAAGTCACTGTATTCTTGGCGAGGAGCAGCATGGTTTCCGGCCCGGGCACTCCACGGAGTCGGCAATGCTGGACGCTGTTGGCCGCGTTGTTGGGCGCATAGATCAGGGAAATATCGCTTGTCTAACAACAGCAGACACCTCTAAAGCCTTTGACAGCGTCCCGCATTGCCGGCTCCTGGAGAAGCTCGGGTGGTATGGTATTGACGCGCACTGGTTTCGTGACTGGTTGTGTGACCGTTCACAGCGTGTGATGGACAGTGAGAGCGCCCCAGTGTCGCACGGTGTGGTACAGGGGTCCCTTCTCGGGCCAATACTCTACCTGTTGTACACAAACGACTTTCCAAGTTACTTCACTGACACACAAATTGTAATGTATGCCGACGACATTCAGTTCATCCACTCATGCCTTCCCTGTAACATTCCAGCTCTAAAGCAGAACGTGGAGGACACTCTGAAAGCGGCACATGTGTGGTTTGTAGCCAATAGTTTAAAACTAAATCCAAACAAGACAGAGATTTTGCTTGTCAAAACACGTCAGCGCCAGATACCGAACAATTTTTCAGTTACATTCAACGGCGCCACTCTGGTCCCCTCATCCAAAGCCAAAATATTAGGAATCATAGTCGATGCCCATCTCACATGGGAATCAC
>JAXIVJ010007322.1:0-27500 GCA_036785665.1 Chirona hameri | reverse complement strand
CACATGAAAAGGGGGGTAACTGGCATGGTGATGACGATATGCCAGCGATAACGGCGCAATATACGTTTAGCTTATAATAATATATGCACATATGAGACCAGAAAAGGAAATAAAGTCATTTTTTGCAGAGGCGCGCTCAGGAATGGAAGAAAGGGGGTCATATTATTGCAAGGAAACTAAGAGGCATGGGCGTACAATGACATAACATACTGCAGTTTTCGGATGAAACACGCACCACAGGCTACTCTACGAACGATTATAAGATAATAGGCGAGTCCAGGTAGGGTAAAAAGGGGGGTAGCAATGTTACTTGAAGTTGTAAGTGAAATAGTCACTGTTGACTAGTTAGTATCATAACAGCGGATAATATACTTATCAAAAGGTATTGAGCCGCCCCAGTTCGGATCCTGGATACGCCTATGATGAAGTACAACATGCAAAAAGGAACTATTTACAATCAGTAACATATTTATAGTGCTGGGTAGCAACTTGTCTGCGGTTAATATTTTCCCCAATTTTACCCCCCTTTTTCACTAACCTGGTACCGCCTATGGCAAAAATTATGATTTATAACTGTTTTGCTAATGTCTCAATCACATACCATTTCATTTATCAAAAAACAACATCAAAAAATGGTTTTATTACGCATTTACTTCACCTCCATATTGAGTGACCTGCACACGCCTATGATTTTTGCATTTTCAAACGTCACCGTCATATATCAATGACCAATTCAATCTCTATCGATTCCTATTAGTTGTGTTAAAATCGGTCGATAAACATGAAAGCTATGTTGGATCAAAAATACCACTAAATTTTTTAGTTTTTTCCCCCCTGTTGCCCCCCTATCCCAAAAATATATTTTTTTTATTTATTTATAAATGTAGATCGTGTTGAGGGGAACCAAACACCGTTTCATTTTTTTTAATCGGACGGGTAGATCTCGAGATCTCCGGGGGGCGGAATCCGCCCCCCCCCCCCCCCCCTGTTACAAATAGGGGTAGCCAGGAGCCTGTTACAAATTTGGTTAAACCTCGCAAACCTAAATCTTCTCCCGCTAGCTATCGCCCTATTTCTCTAACTAGTTGCGCATGTAAACTATTCGAATGCATGGTTAATGGACGTATCAGGACACATATTGAATCAAACAATTTACTTTCCCCATACCAAAGTGGTTTTCGACCAGGTCGATCCACTGCGGACAATTTAGTTGGTCTTATCGACTCTGTCCAGCGCGGCTTTCGAGAGAGAGAGGTCACAGTTGCCCTCTTCCTTGATTTGAGAGCTGCGTTTGACAGAGTCAATAAGACTGCACTTCTAGTAAAGGTCCATATGGCCGGAATTCGAGGTCGACTCGCCAAATTTATCAAAAACTTTTCAGAAAACAGAACTTTTAATGTAAGGTGCGGCAACACATATTCTCCTAATCAAAATCAGGACCACGGTGTCCCACAGGGATCGGTCCTCTCCCCAACCCTATTTTTAATAATGATTAACGACATTTTCAGTAATATTAATAAGATCGACAAAGCTCTCCAATTTTCAATGTATGCGGATGATCTGGCGGTGTGGTTCTCCCACCCCAGCGTCGATCAAGCCAGTAAAATTTTACAATTAGTACTTATCGATATAAAGGTATGGTGCGACCAATGGGGTCTTGCAATTTCACCAAGTAAATCGGCATCCCTAATTTTTTCGAAAAAACCTGCATATGTGGAACCCTACATTCCATTGAAATATAACAATCAGAATATCACTTTCGTCAAATCATTCAAGTACCTGGGAATAACGTTAGACACTCGTCTCTCGTTCATTCCACACTTTAATGATTTAGTGCAGAGATGTACACGACGAATTAACATTATGAAGTCATTGGCTGGACGAGAGTGGGGCGCAGATCGTTCCACTCTCCTCCAGTTATATACTTCCCTACTACGTCCAATCCTGGAATATAACGCATTCTTATTTGATGATATATGTTCTAAACAAGTTAAAAAAACTGCAAACTGTCCAGAACACTGCCTTGCGGATCGTGACTGGGGCCTGTCGCACCACCAACACCACAAACTTACACATCGACACAAACATCCCCACACTCTGCCGCCGACGCAAATACACACTACTCAGATACTACGCCAGAGCAAGCTCACACCCTACACGCCCAACATTCCACATCTTAAACCACCCCGCACCCACAAGACGACAAACACTACTACAAAAACGACACCCACTCATCAGTCACAGAATCAGACAAACTCTCGCACTATTCAACATTCAACACATCAACACAATGCCAACGCCACCTCTCACACCTCACTGGCTCGACACAACACCAGACACACACCGCCTCTTCACACACAACAAAAACACAGTCACGGCGGCAGAGACACACACACTCTTCCACGAACACAAAGCCCAACACAACATATACACATACATATACACAGACGGCTCACGTGGCGACGGCCGAACCGGTGGTGCATTCTTCACAAACACAAACACAGTTAGCAACAGCTTTAGACTTCCGGACATAAATAGTGTATACACAGCGGAATTGTCATCCATTTTATTAACGTTAATATATGTCAGAAAAGAAAAACTTAAGGAAGTAGTTATTTGCACAGACTCGTCTGCCTCGCTCTCTGCCATTTCCTCGATTAGTGACTGTAGAAATCCGATAGTATTTAAAATTAGACAGCTAATCAAGTATTTAAACAGAAAAACAGTAGTATTAAATTCCTCTGGATCCCAGGACACACCGGTATCCCGGGAAACGAGGAAGCCGACAGACTAGCGAAATTGAGCCTAGAATTACCTTCAGAAAATCAATTACCAAGTCCAGTAACAGACGTTTTATATTATATTAATTTTCAACTTAGCATATTGCGCCAGCGCGAGTGGGACGCTGCTCCGCATTTTCATCTTTATCCGATCAAGCCGAAAGTCCAACATTTGATATCTAGTCACCAGAATTGTAGAGAAAAAGAAATAGTATTAGCACGCCTTCGCCTCGGTCATACAAAAATTACTCATTATTATATTATGGAGAATCTCCCGCCACCAAATTGCCAACATTGCCCAGGTTATCCGCGCTACACAATTAAGCACTTACTTATTACTTGCCCAGTACACAACGACAAACGCCAGGAAATTATTAATTACACGCAACAAAATCGTATCACATTAAATCTCCAAACGCTGCTAGGTGATAATTATCCCGAACTGATAGGCCTCCTCTTTGATTTTCTCTACCAAACACGATTAGTTAATCAAATATAACAGGGGTTTTTGGCCTAGCGCATTTTCGGCTCTCCGCGCAGGTTTTTTCCCCTTTGCATTAGACGCTTGTTTTTTTTATTATTCAGGACTTTTCTCCCAGCTAAACACATCCCATAACCAGGTCTCGCCGGGACGCCGGAGCCAGGGAGACTGGCAACAGTCTTCCGCTGTGGCAATGATGGCACCCCGGCTCCATCAACACTGACATTGTGTACAAGTGTATGTGTGTTCATGAGTGTATGTAATAAAATGTGTATGTACGTGTGTCTCGTGTTTTACTTATTTTTGACCTTGAACGAAATACTTAACGTAAGGCTATATATTATATTTACTTTGAACATTTCATTAACGTAAAATAGATACCCTACTCCCTAGCAAGCTCCGGGTCACATAAACCGGTTAACGTAACTCTTTTCCTGGCAAATTGCCAGAAGTAATTTCCCCACCCCGGAAAATGGCTAAAGGCCGGTCCGGGGAAGAAAAAAAAGTTCGGGGCGCCTCCCCGCGGAGAAACGGGATGCGATCCGAGCCGCGGATGCGGCCGGTGTCGCGTGTAATTAAATCTTCACTCAGTACGCCATAGGAATTTGGCTGGGTTACGTGAAAAAGGGTTGAATCTTCACAAGATAATTGAACGACCTGTCTTTTGAAAGCAGTTGCATCCAATTCGGTTAGATATAATCGGAGATATGACTTCCCGAAAATGGGTCATTTAACACGTGCATTAGGTATTGTCTGGAAGCGTTGTCTAACCAGTCACGTTAGGCTGGCGCCGGCCGACACTGGACAGTGGGGGTTTCGGTCGCCATGATTATACTCAGAAGAAAGGAATTGGCCAACGATGCCGTCCGTCAGTGACCTTGGACTGGGTGCAGAAGGTAGGTGAGGTAGGGAGCGCCGATAAGGAATGCCGCTGATATGGCAATAACATTGGGCTGTTGGGTACGTTTTTATGACGATGCTGCCTTGCCTACCTAGTCTCAAGGGCCCAGCGGCCAGCGCCTGTCCTAACGAAGAGGAGAACACCATTCACAGTCTGCTCGCGTTACAGCTGGTACGGAGAAGCTGACACTGGCTCCTCGGCATATGAAGCGCGAGGTGGAGTTCCTGATCTTTCACATTGCCGTACGCAGTTCACTGCACGAAAATAATATACCTAGAAATACAGACAGATATCCATTCCTCTTTACACAAACACGGTGTCAGAGCGGGAAGCGAATCACATTAAACAAAACGAGCGTATTGTAAGACGGAGCCTGACCTTCAGAACTAATTGACAGCACAGTAAGTCGCCGAATAGCCATTTATGCGAGCCGTGAACAGAACACAGAACAGGCCGCCAGACGCTGTGTGAACAGAACACAGAACAGGCCGCCAGACGCTGTGTGAACAGAACACAGAACAGGCCGCCAGACGCTGTGTGAACAGAACACAGAACAGGCCGCCAGACGCTGCGTGAACAGAACACAGAACAGGCCGCCAGACGCTGTGTGAACAGAACACAGAACAGGTCGTCAGACGCTGCGTGAACAGAACACAGAACAGGCCGCCAGACGCTGTGTGAACAGAACACAGAACAGGCCGCCAGACGCTGCGTGAACAGAACACAGAACAGGCCGCCAGACGCTGTGTGAACAGAACACAGAACAGGTCGTCAGACGCTGCGTGAACAGAACACAGAACAGGCCGCCAGACGCTGTGTGAACAGAACACAGAACAGGCCGCCAGACGCTGTGTGAACAGAACACAGAACAGGCCGCCAGACGCTGTGTGAACAGAACACAGAACAGGCCGCCAGACGCTGCGTGAACAGAACACAGAACAGGCCGCCAGACGCTGTGTGAACAGAACACAGAACAGGCCGCCAGACGCTGTGTGAACAGAACACAGAACAGGCCGCCAGACGCTGTGTGAACAGAACACAGAACAGGTCGTCAGACGCTGTGTGAACAGAACACAGAACAGGCCGCCAGACGCTGTGTGAACAGAACACAGAACAGGCCGTCAGACGCTGTGTGAACCGGCACCTCCGCGACCGGTGTGCTCAATTAGCCCCCAGCGGGCAGTGAGCTAACTCAGCCGAGCAGAGTCAACTAACTCAGCCGAGTAGAGTGAGCTAACTCAGCCGACCAGAGTGAGCTAACTCAGCCGACCAGAGTGAGCTAACTCAACCGAGCAGAGTGATATAACTCAGCCGAGTAGAGTGAGCTAACTCAGCCGACCAGAGTGAGCTAACTCAGCCCGGCAGACGGCGAACTAACTCAGCCGAGTAGAGTGAGCTAACTCAGCCGACCAGAGTGAGCTAACTCAGCCCGGCAGACGGCGAACTAACTCAGCCGAGTAGAGTGAGCTAACTCAGCCGACCAGAGTGAACTAACTCAGCCGAGCAGAGTGAGCTAACTCAGCCGACCAGAGTGAGCTAACTCAGCCGATCAGAGTGAGCTAACTCAGCCGACCAGAATGAGCTAACTCAACCGACCAGAGTGAGCTAACTCAGCCGACCAGAGTGAGCTAACTCAGCCGAGTAGAGTGAGCTAACTCAGCCGAGCAGAGTGAGCTAACTCAGCCCGGCAGACGGCGAACTAACTCAGCCGAGTAGAGTGAGCTAACTCAGCCGACCAGAGTGAACTAACTCAGCCGAGTAGAGTGAGCTAACTCAGCCGACCAGAGTGAGCTAACTCAGCCGACCAGAGTGAGCTAACTCAACCGAGCAGAGTGATATAACTCAGCCGAGTAGAGTGAGCTAACTCAGCCGACCAGAGTGAGCTAACTCAGCCCGGCAGACGGCGAACTAACTCAGCCGAGTAGAGTGAGCTAACTCAGCCGACCAGAGTGAGCTAACTCAGCCCGGCAGACGGCGAACTAACTCAGCCGAGTAGAGTGAGCTAACTCAGCCGACCAGAGTGAACTAACTCAGCCGAGCAGAGTGAGCTAACTCAGCCGACCAGAGTGAGCTAACTCAGCCGATCAGAGTGAGCTAACTCAGCCGACCAGAATGAGCTAACTCAACCGACCAGAGTGAGCTAACTCAGCCGACCAGAGTGAGCTAACTCAGCCGAGTAGAGTGAGCTAACTCAGCCGAGCAGAGTGAGCTAACTCAGCCCGGCAGACGGCGAACTAACTCAGCCGAGTAGAGTGAGCTAACTCAGCCGACCAGAGTGAACTAACTCAGCCGAGTAGAGTGAGCTAACTCAGCCGACCAGAGTGAGCTAACTCAGCCGAGCAGAGTGAGCTAACTCAGCCCGGCAGACGGCGAACTAACTCAGCCGAGTAGAGTGAGCTAACTCAGCCGACCAGAGTGAGCTAATTCAGCCCGGCAGACGGCGAACTAACTCAGCCGAGTAGAGTGAGCTAACTCAGCCGACCAGAGTGATATAACTCAGCCGACCAGAGTGAGCTAACTCAGCCGACCAGAGTGAGCTAACTCAGCCGAGTAGAGTGAGCTAACTCAGCCGAGTAGAGTGAGCTAACTCAGCCGAGCAGAGTGAGCTAACTCAGCCCGGCAGACGGCGAACTAACTCAGCCGAGTAGAGTGAGCTAACTCAGCCGACCAGAGTGAGCTAACTCAGCCGAGCAGAGTGAGCTAACTCAGCCCGGCAGACGGCGAACTAACTCAGCCGACCAGAGTGAGCTAACTCAGCCGAGCAGAGTGAGCTAACTCAGCCGAGTAGAGTGAGCTAACTCAGCCGACCAGAGTGAGCTAACTCAGCCCGGCAGACGGCGAACTAACTCAGCCGAGTAGAGTGAGCTAACTCAGCCGATCAGAGTGAGCTAACTCAGCCGACCAGAGTGAGCTAACTCAGCCGAGCAGAGTGAGCTAACTCAGCCGAGTAGAGTGAGCTAACTCAGCCGACCAGAGTGAGCTAACTCAGCCCGGCAGACGGCGAACTAACTCAGCCGAGTAGAGTGAGCTAACTCAGCCGATCAGAGTGAGCTAACTCAGCCGACCAGAGTGAGCTAACTCAGCCGAGCAGAGTGAGCTAACTCAGCCGAGCAGAGTGAGCTAACTCAGCCCGGCAGACGGCGAACTAACTCAGCCGAGTAGAGTGAGCTAACTCAGCCGACCAGAGTGAGCTAACTCAGCCGACCAGAGTAAGCTAACTCAGCCGACCAGAGTGAGCTAACTCAGCCGACCAGAGTGAGCTAACTCAGCCGAGCAGAGTGAGCTAACTCAGCCCGGCAGACGGCGAACTAACTCAGCCGAGCAGAGTGAGCTAACTCAGCCGACCAGAGTGAGCTAACTCAGCCGAGCAGAGTGAGCTAACTCAGCCCGGCAGACGGCGAACTAACTCAGCCGAGCAGAGTGAGCTAACTCAACCGAGCAGAGTGAGCTAACTCAGCCGATCAGAGTGAGCTAACTCAGCCGACCAGAGTGAGCTAACTCAGCCGACCAGAGTGAGCTAACTCAACCGAGCAGAGTGATATAACTCAGCCGAGCAGAGTGAGCTAACTCAGCCGACCAGATTGAGCTAACTCAACCGAGCAGAGTGAGCTAACTCAGCCGACCAGAGTGAGCTAACTCAACCGAGCAGAGTGAGCTAACTCAGCCGACCAGAGTGAGCTAACTCAGCCGAGCAGAGTGAGCTAACTCAGCCGATCAGAGTGAGCTAACTCAGCCGACCAGAGTGAGCTAACTCAGCCGACCAGAGTGAGCTAACTCAACCGAGCAGAGTGATCTAACTCAGCCGACCAGAGTGAGCTAACTTAACCGAGCAGAGTGAGCTAACTCAGCCGATCAGAGTGAGCTAACTCAGCCGACCAGAGTGAGCTAACTCAGCCGACCAGAGTGAGCTAACTCAACCGAGCAGAGTGATCTAACTCAGCCGACCAGAGTGATCTAACTCAGCCGATCAGAGTGAGCTAACTCAGCCGACCAGAGTGAGCTAACTCAGCCGACCAGAGTGAGCTAACTTAACCGAGCAGAGTGAGCTAACTCAACCGAGCAGAGTGAGCTAACTCAGCCGACCAGAGTGAGCTAACTTAACCGAGCAGAGTGAGCTAACTCAGCCGAGCAGAGTGAGCTAACTCAGCCGGCCAGAGTGAGCTAACTCAGCCGACCAGAGTGAGCTAACTCAACCGAGCAGAGTAAGCTAACTCAGCCGATCAGAGTGAGCTAACTCAGCCGACCAGAGTGAGCTAACTCAGCCGACCAGAGTGAGCTAACTCAACCGAGCAGAGTGATATAACTCAGCCGAGCAGAGTGAGCTAACTCAGCCGAGCAGAGTGAGCTAACTCAGCCGGCCAGAGTGAGCTAACTCAGCCGACCAGAGTGAGCTAACTCAACCGAGCAGAGTAAGCTAACTCAGCCGATCAGAGTGAGCTAACTCAGCCGAGCAGAGTGATCTAACTCAGCCGAGCAGAGTGATCTAACTCAGCCGAGCAGAGTGAGCTAACTCAGCCGACCAGAGTGAGCTAACTCAACCGAGCAGAGTGAGCTAACTCAGCCGAGCAGAGTGAGCTAACTCAACCGAGCAGAGTGATATAACTCAGCCGAGCAGAGTGAGCTAACTCAGCCGAGCAGAGTGAGCTAACTCAGCCGACCAGAGTGAGCTAACTCAGCCGACCAGAGTGAGCTAACTCAACCGAGCAGAGTGATATAACTCAGCCGAGCAGAGTGAGCTAACTCAGCCGATCAGAGTGAGCTAACTCAGCCGAGCAGAGTGAGCTAACTCAGCCGACCAGAGTGAGCTAACTCAGCCGACCAGAGTGAGCTAACTCAACCGAGCAGAGTGATATAACTCAGCCGAGCAGAGTGAGCTAACTCAGCCGAGCAGAGTGAGCTAACTCAGCCGAGCAGAGTGAGCTAACTCAACCGAGCAGAGTGATATAACTCAGCCGAGCAGAGTGAGCTAACTCAGCCGAGCAGAGTGAGCTAACTCAGCCGACCAGAGTGAGCTAACTCAGCCGACCAGAGTGAGCTAACTCAACCGAGCAGAGTGATATAACTCAGCCGAGCAGAGTGAGCTAACTCAGCCGAGCAGAGTGAGCTAACTCAGCCGAGCAGAGTGAGCTAACTCAGCCGAGCAGAGTGAGCTAACTCAGCCCGGCAGACGGCGAACTAACTCAGCCGAGCAGAGTGAGCTAACTCAGCCGAGCAGAGTGAGCTAACTCAGCCCGGCAGACGGCTAGCTCAATCCAGCACCCAGACTACAATCAGTCACTATCAGTGAGTACAGAGTACAATCAGTCACTACCATGGCTCACTACCTCATCATCGCACCATCTCGCTACGACCGGCATCCTCCCCGAGCTGTAATCGAAATATAACATTTCTAGAAGCATATATTACCAAAACCCAAGCATATGTCTTCTGAAAACTCACAACAAAAATACTTATCTATGTTGCCTCCCGAGTCCCTGACGCATACGTCAACGCCAAATCTTCAACACGGTTCAACATTTGACGTACGCTAGAAACTGGCGTACGCCGGTCGCAGTCAGCTGTTGACATACGTCGGGTTCACACCAAAAACAGGCAAATGACGTACGACGTTCCGCCAAATTGACGTTGACGTATACGTTTTGACGTATGGCGTGTCAGTGTCAACTCCTCATAGAGTATCCATTTCTCCTTACGACCAATGGGAAAGAGAATCGAAGTCATCGTCATTGCTTTCCAAAAACTAACGGCTTGTTGAGTTCACATTTCAGATCGGTTCCGTGCAAAACAACATTTCTAATAACTTACCACACGTGATCTATCCTCCACACGTGATCTATTTTCAACACAAAAGACGGTTGCATGCACAGTTTGACAGAGCTGTCAAACTATGCATGCGACCGTCTTGTGTGTTAAAGGGATTATACGGGTTTCCGTCCTGAAAGTAAATGCACTCTTTTGCAGTTGTATGAACTTTAAACACGTTTAAGACATATAACAGGGACCTCAATGCTCATTTAGTCCATTATTTCAGCAATTATCAGCGTTAAAACTTCGGCGTTTGTCGAGACTAGTATCAGATAACGAGTACTTGATCGGCACTACTGTCCACCACTTTTATCTTAAGATCAATTTTAGAGTTTTGAATTATCTGCAAGTCTGGATCACAAAATTATTATGCAATTCAAAACTGACGGGACTTTGTATTACTACACACTGTTCGTTGAGGTTTTGTGGTTTTGTGGTTTTCTTATCTCTGGCCTTTAGCGTTGAGAATTTGGTGGTGGCGTATTCATTTTTTGGCATGAAAATTCATGAAAATATAGAATTTTATGGGAAAACTAGGTAACTGCTGCTGTCGTTGGAACAAAACAAGTTTACTTTCTTTCAAATATTGCTTATTTTACCGGAAATATGTCATACGTGAGGTGTTTTTATTAGCATAAAACAGATGACTGGCTCTGCCTCAGCCGGTCCTGCAGAAAATACGCGGTGGCATCACCGCGCACTTTGGAATGTCCTTACGTGCAGAAGAGGTCATTTCCAGAAAAATGTGGCTACCGTGGGACTTCTACCACCTTTATAAGTACATTTTACTATGTAACTCATTTATTCTGGGAAAACCCCGTATAATCCTTTTAAACATCGTAGCTATCGTGATTTAAAGTGCTCTGGATTTGTCCGGAAGGGTGGTGGACCAAATTACCCCAATAGTCCAATTTCCCCCACCTTCCCCTAGTAGTACTTCATTACTCCATTTTGTAATGGCTGCTTCAATCAAACATGTGACTGGATTAAAAAATAGACCGGTGTCCGTTACATAGAATCTGAATCTTCATCGAGCTTATTTAACCATCTATTCCCCGACAAGTAGTCTGCCGACTATTGCTAACTCCTAACTCCTAACAGCCAAAGTTTGGGCTTATCTAAGTTTCTGGGGAATAAAAATACCTATTGCATGGATTTGACTAGTCCATTTAATTTAAGATCTAACGCAGTCCATTGTATTGAAGATGATTTTGCGGCGTCCGCAAGATCACCTTCAGCCGATTGCAGGCCCTCTTCTGGAATCAGCTCTGCGAGACACTCGTCGGATATTGCAGCCGAAAGCGAGAAAGAAGACGCTTCTCTTCCACTGTGAGCCCAATCAAGAAGTGTCTATACAAAGCCGCACAGTAAGTTGGTACACAAGTCTTCTTTACTTGTCCTTCACCGAAAAATTCCGGACACGCTTGTCGGACCAGCTATTTGACGTGCAGCCCTTAGTGCTGGGCCGAGAGTCTCCCTTTCATCAGCGTGGACAGAGTCTGGGCCGAGAGTCTCCCTTTCTTCAGCGTAGACAGAGTCTGGGCCGAGATGCTCCCTTTCATCAACGTAGACATAGTCTGGGCCGAGATGCTCCCTTTCATCAGCGTAGACAGAGTCTGGGCCGTGAGTCTCCCTTTCATCAGCGTAGACATAGTCTGGGCCGAGAGTCTCCCTTTCATCAGCGTAGACAGAGTCTGGTCCGAGATGCTCCCTTTCATCAGCGTAGACAGAGTCTGGGCCGAGAGTCTCCCTTTCATCAGCGTAGACATAGTCTGGGCCGAGAGTCTCCCTTTCATCAGCGTAGACAGAGTCTGGGCCGAGATGCTCCCTTTCCTCAGCGTAGACAGAGTCTGGGCCGAGAGTCTCCCTTTCATCAACGTAGACATAGTCTGGGCCGAGATGCTCCCTTTCATCAACGTAGACAGAGTCTGGGCGAGAGTCTCCCTTTCATCAGCGTAGACAGAGTCTGGGCCGAGAGTCTCCCTTTCATCAGCGTAGACATAGCCTGGGCCGAGAGTCTCCCTTTCATCATCGTAGACAGAGTCTGGGCCGAGATGCTCCCTTTCATCAGCGTAGACAGAGTCTGGGCCGAGATGCTCCACCGACTTTTCCGCGCCACCGAAATGAGCGCGAAGCTGTGCCTTAATCGCTGACAAGGATAGCTTATCACCACTGACCACAGTCCGCAATGCCACTGATCACTGCGAGTGCTTGACCCCGGCACTTAGCCGCAATTATCACACACAGCTGGTCGTCTGAGATCTTACCCAGTGTTGCCAATCTCGAGCACTGTCTGAGAAACTCATCAGGCAGTGACGATCGATCGTAGCCGGGAAAATCGCTCTCACCGACACTCAGATATCAGTCTTCTTGTTGCAGTGAGACTACTGCACTGCACTCGGGTTCAGAAACCCCGCTCTGCCACCATGTCACTGCGACAGATCTCAGTCTTCTTGTTGCAGTGAGACTACTGCACTGCACTCGGGTTCAGAAACCTCGCTCTGCCACCATGTCACTGCGACAGATATCATTAGCCGAGATGCTCCCTTTCATTAACGTAGACAGAGTCTGGGCCGAGAGTTTCCCTTTCATCAACGTAGACAGAGTCTGGGCCGAGAGTCTCCCTTTCATCAACGTAGGCAGAGTTGATGAGTTTCATCTTGAGTTTCATCTTGTCTTCTTGTTGCAGTGAGACTACTGCACTACACTCGGGTTCAGAAACCCCGCTCTGCCACCATGTCACTGCGACAGATCTCAGTCTTCTTGTTGCAGTGAGACTACTGCACTGCACTCGGGTTCAGAAACCCCGCTCTGCCACCATGTCACTGCGACAGATATCAGTCATCTTGTTGCAGTGAGACTACTGCACTACACTCGGGTTCAGAAACCCCGCTCTGCCACCATGTCACTGCGACAGATCTCAGTCTTCTTGTTGCAGTGAGACTACTGCACTGCACTCGGGTTCAGAAACCCCGCTCTGCCACCATGTCACTGCGACAGATATTAGTCATCTTGTTGCAGTGAGACTACTGCACTACACTCGGGTTCAGAAACCCCGCTCTGCCACCATGTCACTGCGACAGATCTCAGTCTTCTTGTTGCAGTGAGACTACTGCACTGCACTCGGGTTCAGAAACCCCGCTCTGCCACCATGTCACTGCGACAGATATCAGTCATCTTGTTGCAGTGAGACTACTGCACTGCACTCGGGTTCAGAAACCCCGCTCTGCCACCATGTCACTGCGACAGATCTCAGTCTTCTTGTTGCAGTGAGACTACTGCACTGCACTCGGGTTCAGAACAATGCCTATTTTAACATGTTAGCTGGTGTATTTTATAAATCGTGTTTATATAGCCTTTGCTTATGGTAAAGTAGATAAATTCGCCTTTTTAGCGATAATTATTTCCGAAATATCATGAATTTCAATATCCCAGTGAGATGTTTGACGGTGTTCATTTTGACCATTTGGCATAGCATTGCTTGAGAGTGATTGAATGTAAATAGCGACAATACAATTTGAACAATTGCTCATTAACGGCAGAGTAGGAGAGATCGGGGGTTGTTGGACCAAGAACGTCGATACTAATTTTTAATTTGGAGTGGAAGGGGGGGGGACAGCCAGGTGGTTGCCCCCCACTCCCATGGGGCTAATATTATAATTATGTTAATCTTTGGGTCCGGAGCGATCTGGGGGGGGGGGGGGGCGGCCCTTGGCCCCTCGGGTGGCGACGCCCATGGTTGGGACAGGGGAGATATTTCCATAATGCTCACAGATATTTCCCAGAAATCACTGTTGTGCATGCCCATTAATTATCCTATCTACTTTCCCACCAAGACTCTCTAGGTTTCGAAGCAGGTGCAATTTGTATCACTAAAAATGTGTTTGTGTGTATCTTACAAAAAAGCGCCGTGCCTTGGGTTGTTTAGACGCCCCCTTCCACCTAAAGTGTTTCAGGGATAGCGGAAAAACGGCAGCGCACAGCGCCGCAAAATTTGTCACAGCTGTTGGAGAATCAATTACCCACTTTGTGTGAAGGTTTTTACCTCGGGTCATCTCAGCTCAGGTCACCAGGTTACGTCAAGTGACCTTACCTCCAAAAATGCTTGTGGTCGTGCCGAAGCCACAGTGTTTGTCCGAGAGATTTGAAACTTACAGGATTTCATCAGGCCATAAGTACCTATAATTTGCCTATCTCGGATTTTTGTTTATATGGGTGACCTAAGGTCAGGGCAATTTCGTGACCTCTCCAAGGATAGCGGAAAAACGACGGCGCACAGCACCGTAAAATGGGAAAATATTAAAATGCTTCCTATTCAGAGAATATGTATTAGATCAGGTAAATTCTTTCTTAATCATGTCATTTTAGCTCATGCTTGATGAACCTTGATGTCATTTTAGCTCATGCTTGATGCAATTATTGCTCAGTAGTCACTGTCCTCTGTATGCAAGGACAGCTGAGGTTATCTGAGGTCACCAGTTCTTTTTTGCCAATAACTCTTAATAGAATAAAGATAAATACGTGCGAATGACACCACTGTGTTTGTTTCATCGAGTCACATCATCCCATATGCAACATGGCCTACATGGGTCACCAAATGACCTTGACCTGAGGTCAAATTTTGAAGTTCAGCTAACCCGGTCACCATAATATGATTACAAGCATCTTGATAAGACAAACAAGGTGGTGTAAACATTATTGCTCTATGTTCAACTGATAAGTAGTTATTCACGAAACACTTCGTTTGCAGAAAATGCCATCGTGACCTTTGGTGACCTCTGGAGCCTAAACTATTGCCTGAGCTAGAATTTGAGGACACCTATGGTGATTTAATTTTCCATGAGCTGTCGATGGTTTTTTCTGTTTGTTCTTAGCTATCATAGGTTCCAAGATATTTGGGGGTTCTGGAGCGAAGTCCTGTACTTTGAAAATTTGACCTTTGATGATCTCTGGTGACCTCAATTTTGACCTGAGCCGCCTAGAGGGGCGTAAACCACATAAACCTGCTGAATTTCAATGAGGTACAGATCTATCAGTGTTTTTTCGCTGTTTTATTAAACAAAATATATATATTTAGAGGACGCCCTCTCAAAACCCAGAACAGACATACTTTTTAAGAGGGCGCCACGCCCGCTCAAAAGTGGAGGTGTCCTGGGCACCCGGACCCCCCCCCCCCCCCCCCCGGTAGCGACGCCCCTGGTTGTGACACATGTTTATTTTGTGCTAGTCTTAAAAATGATGGCGATATTCCGCTTTTGCACACCTTTAAATAGGCAAATTGAATATTGTATACTAATTCTACACGTCTGATTTCATCAGAACTGCACTCAAAACAGAGACATTCTCAGTACGTACCTGACAATAACGATTTGCATCACCCGCCAATAGCCTCAGCCGACCGCCCGCAACGACTCCGCCATTACAATGAAATGTAAACAACGTGGGCGCAGAAATGGGTCAGATGGCTGTCATACCACGTCATATGTATCTGTTCGACCACTAAACCTTATCACGCTCTCACTAAACCTCCGTTCCTGGCGGAGCGCAGGACTTGTATTTGAGACCGAAGGTCGGCCGCGCAGCGGCCGCCACCAAGATGTGACCTTACTGGATACATATAAAAAAGCAGCCCACGTTGTTTACATTTCAGTTGTAATGGCGGAGTCTCGTTGCGGTCGGCTGAGGCGATTGACGGGTGATACAAATTATTATTGTTAGGTAAGTACTGAGAATGTCCCTGTTTTGAGTGCAGTTCTAATTAAATCAGATGTGTAGAATTAGTATAAAATGTTCAATGTTCCTATAAAAAGGTGTGCAAAAGCGGAATACGACCAAAATGATAAATGTGTCTGGTGTAAGAAATAATTATGCTTTTAAATGTACTAGTCCACCTTTAACATGGGGCTTTTGTAGTTTGAGAAATAGTTCTGCTATCTGTGCCAGCCACCCCTCAATCGATGTGCTTGTTTAAACTGAGTGCTAGCAGCATTTATTTGTTAATCCAATGATTTTTGGGAAAGTTATGGCTATTCACAGGAATTCACTCAGCGAATGATGCCGTAAAACCAAACTTTCACATTTGAATTACATTTGATATATTGTACATATGACAACCTATCATCCAAAAATGAAATGCTTATTTCTTGAAAATTAGAATGTCACCTTTCAATTTGTAGCCTGTTTAGTGGTTCCAGAGCACTCGTTCAGATTTGTCAAGGTGGTGATCAATGTGCGAGATGATAGTGCGAGATGATGTCATTGTGATTATTACACGTTGATGAATGATGAGCATAATATGGCAGTAATGTTATATTTGTATATTAAAAATCTGAAAACAAGATCCGAGCTTTCGTGACTAGCACATTGTCAAGGATGCATGTCTTTGACAATGTGCTAGTCACAAAAGCTCGGATCTTGTTCTCAGATTGTTTAAAATATAACAATATAACATTACTGCCATGTTATGATCATCATTCATCAACTTAAAATAATGATGCTACCTTTGTGAGCCACCAATGGATGTGTTTTTAGGTTAATGCTAAAATCATTGGTAATTGCAAATCCAAAGAAAATTGAAAAAGTTAGGGCTTAGCACATAAATTGGCTTTCCGAGTCTTGTTGCGACGCCAAATTTTCACTTTCAAATTGCATTTGATATTTTGGACATATGGCAACTAGCCAATCAAAAACACAATGCAAATTTCTCGCCAAAGAGATGGGGACAAAAAATAGCCCCCCCCCCCTACCAGTCAGTCGTTTTATGTAAATATCCCAGTCAGGTGCATGTTAGTATGTATTTTGATCATAAAGTCAGTCAAACCATTGAAATGCAAAAGTCAATTACAGTGGAATGTCTCAATTAATAAGTAATTATGTACATACTTTGCATTCAGTGAAATAGTGTACCTACATATACTTAGAGAAAGGGATTATGTTTGGCCCAAACTAGAGACCTTCATGGGACACATTGTCAGCCCCATCCCGTTCCATACCATGCCGGGCCATTCAGCCAGACCCAAACCCATTCCAATCCCAATTCATAATTGATGGGGCTCCAATTCCCACCCGTTTCAGCATATTTCACCTTTTGTAGTGCTACAAAATGATATGACCTGTCACAAACCCATTCCAACCCGCTACATTTCCAAAAAAAAAATGCCCCATCCCCACCCATTTCCATCCCCATATGGGATTCCCATTCCATGAAGGGCTCTAGTCCAAACAGATAACCTTGCAACAGCTGATGTAATACTGATGAACACTGATAACCAAGATTGAAACACAGAAACCTCCTTTGTATTCTTCACCTATTTGCCTTTATAATCTGTCCCCATTTTCATTTGCGCCCAGAACGACAGTCTCCTGTTGCCCCTGATGCTGGTGTTGCCTCCTGATACCTGGGTAAATTCCAAAGACATTCTTCATGTTCCATTGCAGGGTCATAGCTCAAGACAAAATCTAATCAATTACTCTTGCTGTCATTGCTTCTAAGCCACCAACCCCAGCACCGGTGCTGACCGGCCTAAAGAACCTGGGCAACACCTGCTACATGAACGCCGTGGTCCAGTGCATCAACCACACGCCCGGTCTAAATTATTTCTTTACCAACGACAGGTACCAGGATTTAATCAACTACAATAGCGAGCCCTCGCGCGGCATGGTGGCGCAAGAGATGGCCACGGCTATCAAAGTCCTCTGGAGTGGCCAAAACAAGTCAGTGGCGCTGCACGACCTAAAGGGCGTGATGGGCAGACACCACGCGCGCTTCTGCGGCTCGACACAGCAGGATGCCCATGAGTTCCTCATGTTCCTGCTGGATTCCCTGCACGAGGACTTGAATGAGGCGCACTGCAAACAAAAGCTCATGGAGCAGGAGAACGACGGTGTGCCGGACGCGCGCGCTGCCAAGGTCGCATGGGAAGACTTCAAGGGCAGCAACCGCTCGTTCATCCTGAACCTTTTCTGGGGCCAGTACAAGTCGACGTTGCGATGGTCGCACTGTGGCAACCATTTGACCAAGTTCGAGACGTTTTCACACCTCTCGGTGCCTATGCCTGCTAGGTCGAGCTGCTGTTCGCTGCAGGAGTGCATCGAGCTGTACCTGGCCGGAGACACCATCAGCGGCTGGACGTGTCCAAAGTGCAAGAGCAGCACGGAGGCCACCAAGCGGCTGGACATCTGGCACCTGCCACCAGTGCTCATCATCCACATTCAGAGGTTTTACAGTGATGGCCTCTGGAGGAAAAACCAGTCCAACGTGCAATTCCCGCTGGAAAACCTCGACATGTCACCTTAAGTCATCAGCAAGGAGGCGCATTACTGCCACAAGTACCACCTCTACGGCGTGGTGAACCACTTCGGCTCGACAGAGAGCGGCCATTACACTACCTTCTGTAGCGGCATCAGCTCGGGGCGCTGGCACAAGTTCGACGACCAAGAGGTGTACTCGCTAAACAGCAGCGCCGTGCAGAGCTCGGCCGGCTACATCCTCTTCTACTCGGGCAATGATGCTCGAGTGTAGCTAGTGGCGTGTCTGGCTCTGATGTATATGTAACAATGTATATGTATATGTAACATGATGAATATAACATTGCTTCTTGATTTTGAACAGTCAAAGAGCTTCCAGACATGCAAAGAAACATTCTGTCAACCCGTACTTTCGTATAGCTTGTCCGGTCTGTAAACAGATCTTTACAACAATCCAGGGATGGAGTAGGCATCTTCAGGTTCATAAAGCTGGGCAGGAAGGCGAACTGTCAGGATCGCACCTGTTAAAAGTATCTGATGCCAGGGCTTGTGAGTCAGGTGATGAAGATTCTGGAAGTTCTCCAGGTTTTCGCACGAATGAGACAGCCTCCATTTATGATTCTCGCAAGGAACTTGCTTCACTAGTTGTTCACCTGAGGGCCAAGGATGTAACTGAAAATGCTTGCCGGGACGTGCTAGATTTTGTTCATTCCTTTACCAACAATGCGATCGCAGAGAATGAAAAAGATTGGAGAGAAACAGCAACAGCAGCTGGACCCTCTGGAGGCAATGGTGATTCGGAACCCAGTGTGCCAAGCCTGAAGAATTGTGCTTCGCTGTTGAACGGTGATCATCTGGAAGCCATAGCTTTGAAAGAGTTTGATACGATTGAACCGGAAACTGTCGTTCTTGGCACGAATGAAAAATGGAAAGAAAGACACTTATCAATGCATATCACTGACATCTCAGCTCAATCAACGTGTCAACAATTCTCAATCTGGATTTGTCGTCGTGCCACCTTCCAACCAGGCAGATGAGCTAAGGGGCCTTCAAGATGGAGCAGCTCACCGTGTTGTGGGGAGTGACTCTCTTCTTCTTGTGGTGTATTATGATGGATTTCAAGTAGGGAATCCCCTTGGAAATAAGGCCAAAAAGCAGACACTCGGTGGGGTTTACTGTAAGATTGGAAACGGTGAATCTCGGGGGAAACTGAACGAAATTTGTGTGTGCTTCTCTTCGAAGAGCAGTTGCTAGAGAAATACACATGGACACAGATTTTGACGCCCCTGGTGGCAGACATATATCTGGAAGCTGAGGGGTGAAGGTAGGAGGAAAACTGTTCCAGGTTCGTCTAGCAGTGGTGACTGGGGATAATCTTGGTGTTCACTCTATCGCAGGATTCTCTCAATGCTTCTCAAGTGGCCCGATGATGTGTCGCCATTGGCATGGTACACGAGACGAGATACGAACAAAAACAAAGGAAAGTGAATTCCAACTCAGATCCCGTGAGAACTACGAGGCTCAAATCCGTGTTCTGGAGGAGGAGGAGTACAGTGAGTCTCTGTGTAGGACGCTAGGGATTAAGAGGCCATGTCCATTCAGTGGTCTGGTGCCTTTTCACCCCATGGATTCTCTCCCACCTGACATGATGCACGACGTTCTTGAAGGGGTGGCGCCGTCCACCATAAATTTGGTACTTGAAGACCTGCTCTCCGACAAAGTAGTTGGTGGGCAGGCGTTGAACGAAACGATGCGTACGTTCCCGTACTCGGCTTTGGACACCAATCTCCCCGAGAAACTCGTGGGTGGTACAAATGGGAACACACAAAGGGGAATCTGAAGCGCAGCAAGCCGACTGCAAACGAGGCGTGGGTGCTGTTACGCCTCCTCCCACTGCTGTTGCTTCACGCTGGCGCGTCTGCGAGCTCGCTCGGACGGAAAGTAGGATTCGGGCTGATCCTGCGATTGATCCGTATCATGCAGATCCTCGCCACGTTTTCTCTGTCCCATCGTAAGGTCGATCTCCTCCGCCAAGAAATACAAGAGTTCTTGTCCCAGCTGCTGCAGTGTTTCCCAAATGTCCACCTCACTCCAAAACACCACTACCTTCTTCATTACCCTGGTCAGATCTTGAGACACGGCCGTCATTGCGTCAGCTTTGGGCGATGCGTTTTTAAGCATTTTCAAGTCCTGAAGCGCTCGATTTCGAACTCCCGAAACCGAAAGAACCTCTGTAGATCGATTGCTCTGAGACAGCAGGTGCATGCAACCGCCAAGCAGTTAGAAAGTTGTGGGGATCGTCCAAGTGAAAGGCTGAGGTTCAAAGGTAAGGTTCCAGAAGAGTGCAAGGCATTTATTCGGGGAGCACAGCTGTACAGGAGGATACAAATTGATAGCGAGGAATACCGGACCGGTGAGATTGTCGTCATTACCGAAGGACTAGCGGAAGTCATTTCCATCTGCGACAAGCAGGGCTCATACGCATTCCTCGCGAGGCGTGCCATTTCATCCTATGACAGCTCAGTTGGTGCCTTTCGAGTGACGCGAACGGCAAGCTTCGGGGTGGAGTGCGTCACTACCTTGCGTGATCCGAATCCTCTAGGGCTTTATGAAGTTGGTGGTTGCCTCTTCGCAGTTCCACGCCATATTCTGCGAAATGCCAGCATGACATAGAGGTAAATATCTAAAATAAGACTAATCCAAAGATTATTTCTTCTTGAACCATTGCAACCTACTACCATTTAGCATAATACCTTGTTTCATTATGGTATTATATTTTACTTAATTATATTTAGTTAATTATATTAACTAAATAATATAATTAACTTATATTATTAATTATATTTTATATTTTATAATTATATTTTAAGTTAATTATATTTAATCGTTAATTATATTTTTAATTATATTTTTTTATATTAGTTTTAGAAGTTAATTATATTTTAGCGACAGTTCCGTCGAAATGGCTCGGGCCATCACGGCTAGGCTTCCAGTCTTTTCATGTCCATGAATGTGGTCAATGTAGCACGTTTCTTTGCTGCAGTCCGGCCTTTGCTGGAAGTAAATGCTATCCATGTGCCCGCATGATAACTTGCATCATCTTAGATATGTCCTTGTTCATGGTATGCTGAATTCGTACTTACATTTATGTATGTGTGTGCGCGTGTGTTTCTGTATCTACTCTTGCAGGCCATGGAGCTGCAGTTCACCTACCTGGTGACATTCGAATCGGGTGGTACCACTGTCAAACTCATTGTGTCTCGGAAGAACGCGCTGCTGGCTAAAACAGAATCGCTATTTGGTCTCACCGACGACTCGTGCGTCATCGATTACTACAGAAAGCAGTTTGACGTCTACATCCGCCCAGAAGTTGCCGAAGACACCCCGGACGGTGGCAAGGTCAGGGATGTTCGAGCATCGGAGGCCCTGGATGCCTCGACCATCTCCTGTGTGTCTACAGTCCCCATCCTTACCATCCAGCTGACGGACTACGCAGCTTTTGAACAGCCGCTGCTCCTCACTCCTTCTCTGGGCTGATCACCGCCGTAAGTATCGTGCGTTCTTGTTAGGTCAGTACGGAGAATTGCAATACTTAAGTCAGGGTTGGCAAAATGCCGACATAAACTTAGATTTTGTCAGTATTGATTGCGCAATGTGGTCACGTTAAACTTTCGTCTCTCAATTCTGCCGGTTACCCGGAATTTCCCGATCAGGAGGTAAGGGCAGGACCTGCGCTACTATGGCTGTTCAGCATGGGCATCATCTGATCTGAGCATCTGATCTCGCAAATCAGTCCATTCAGACTAAATTTTCGGATTTTCGGATTCAAAACATTCGGACTAAATCTTTACAAAAAAAATGTGTTTGTCTCGTCAATACACTTTGACCGATGTCGGCAACGTAACCAACGTCAGTTAGTACGTGACCTTGGCTTGAGGTCAAATATCAAGTTTAAAGGGAATTGTTGACCTTTAACATTAGGTTTTGAACTGAAATAGCATATTTGTAGAGCAGATAGAAAATGGGTTGTGTGAAAGAATTACCTCCCTACGTTAAGTAATTTCGACACAGGACGAGTCGGCCCGGTTTCAAGTCACCTGTGACTGGCGACGGTTTCAGGTCACCGCCGGCTCTGATTGGTCGGCGCCAGCTGTTGTACGATTTCTCGTGAAATACAAAGAGAAACTTACTTCTTTCTCCAAAGATATCCATCAGTTGTCCAAACCAAAGTCATATTCAAAGTAGTTTTGAGCTCAAGATGCCCTCATGGCTGAATTTCAGGACAACTTTCAAGGTGACCTATTCCCTTTAAATTGAACTTCCAACCACCTTGTGGAGAGCTTTCCATCATGTGTCCGCATCTTTCTAGCCCTTTTAGTTTTTGAGCTGGTGCAGAGGGTCATTTTCATTGCTGCCCACCATGGCGCGGATTAACATGTAAACATCGTGACGTGTTATCGCTCACTTGAGTTATATTCTAAGTAGGCATTACTTGGAGTTTATAATTTCTATAGGCTACACTTAATACACTTTCTATAGGCTACACTTCATATCGTGTGCTGTAAGTACAAGTGATTGCTATTTCGTCACTTAATGGGATTCATATCGTGTGCTGTAAGTACAAGTGATTGCTATTTCGTCACTGGAATACGCTTACGCTTCACTTTTTTAGCGGCGGGTCGGCTGTCTCGGTTGGGGCGGTTCAGGCTGAGCGGCCTGCCGGTGTCAGCGGCCAGGGGGCCGGTGTCAGCGGCCAGGGGGCCGGTGTCAGCAGCCAGGGAGCCGGTGTCAGCAGCCAGGGGGCCGGTGTCAGCAGCCAGGGGGCCGGTGTCAGCAGCCAGGGGGCCGGTGTCAGCAGCCAGGGGGCTGGTGTCAGCAGCCAGGGGGCCGGTGTCAGCAGCCAGGGGGCCGGTGTCAGCAGCCAGGGGGCCGGTGTCAGCAGCCAGGGGGCTGGTGTCAGCAGCCAGGGAGCCGGTGTCAGCAGCCAAGGGGCCGGTGTCAGCAGCCAGGGGGCCGGTGTCAGCAGCCAGGGGGCCGGTGTCAGCAGCCAGGGGGCCGGTGTCAGCAGCCAGGGGGCCGGTGTGGACCAGCAGAGCGGCGATGTCGATGATCCGTCGCAACCTACTGGAACCCAGCGCAGGTGAATGTTCAGCACTAGTGTATCGATATTGTTTACCTCCGAATTACATTGATTCCGTTGTCTTAAATATTATTATCATTGTATATGATATTATTATAATGTACTTGGTGCGGACAGTATTCGTTAATCACTCGCTCTCCCCATTGTGACACAAACGTTCATAGTTTCATATTTCAGTCAAGAGAACCCGTTCAAGATATGTCCACATTTTGAATTTCAAGAATTGGGGAACTACTTTTTCAGTGAATCGTTCAATATGCTCGTAGATCCTACGATCGATTAATTATTGAGATGACTATTGTTGGCTTTAGGGAGACGTTTCGTGTGGACCTGGACCGTGGTGTTGACGGCCACCTGCTAACAAGCGTGGAGGAGGGGATTGCCTGTCATTTGGGCTCACTTTCTTTGGCTTGACGGCAATTTCTTTTCTTCAGAATGCCACTCGGCAGCTGGTAATTAACAAGTTTAAAAACAAGCGTCGCGGCGACAGCTCCAAAGAGGTGATTGACAAGAAGAGACAGCGAACCGGGCTGCTCAACTCCTGCCTGCTGACCATGAGCATGCCGACTGTGGAGAGCTGCGCCACAAGCTCAGGCACGGCGAGCTGCACGGTGCTGAGGTAAGGATTGAGACCAGCACGACACATTTGTTTGACTTAAATGTATTGTATGTGTCTTTTGTACACGTGCAAGCGCACAGCAGCACTCTCGCTGCAATATGCTCCCTGTGCCTCGCGGTTGGCCAGGGCACTATACACGCAGTTGGCATAGCCGCTACAAACTGTAGTTAACTATAGTGACTGATGCGGTGCGGACCCATCTTACTAGACATCTTACATCTTACTATAGTCGCTACAAACTGTCGTCGTTAACTGTCGCCACAAACTGTCACTACAAACTGTCTTTAAAGGGACCAAAACGTTCCTTGACAGTATAATGCGTTTCGATGCTTACCAGGTCTTTGTTGACCTTTATTCTCTGGCAAAGGTCATCTCAGGTCATCTGAGGTCGCGACCTCTGATGACCTGCAATATGTCACTGCAGGGTTGTGCTCGTCTCAGATGTATGACTGACTCGACTCTGACTCATTTTCGATCGACCCTGACTCAACTCCGACTCAAGCGGTGTGGCAAAAACAATTGAGTTGACCAAACTCTGACTCATTTGCTTTTGTCTCCGACTCAACTCTGACTCAGTATTGAGTCGACTCATTTTTTGACTCAATAACACTAAAAGTTGTTAACGGGGGATGGGGTGCAGTCAGAATATTTTGAAGTAGATTCTTTCATGCAAAGCCATAGACACAATGTTAAATCTGCCAAATTAGGAAAACTGTAATTTCAAGTCACCGTATTATCTCATTTGAGCCAAGAGAATGAGTCGACTCAACTTTGACTCAAGCACCGTCCAGGTGACTCAACTCTGACTCGCCTCAGTCAGAACATTTTATAGACTGACTCAACTCCGACTCAACGACTCATGAGTCGAGCACAACCCTGGTCACGACCTCTTCTGAACCCATATTTGTGGAAAATGAATGTGAAATTAGAAATCAGCGCCCCAAAATACCTTAGAAGGCACTGGAAGTCGAAAAAGGTCGTCCGAGGTTATTGGAGGTAATCGGAGGTCAGTGACATCGGTTGACCTTTGGAAGGTCATGACCTCAGTGGAAACCATAAAGATCACCTAGTTACACCTGTTTCTATGCTGCTGAACAATACAAATCAGGAATCGTACGAGTTATAAGCATCGATGTGCTTCGGGACGCCATTTGCGCTTGACATGACCTTGAGAAAAAGGTAAAAGGTCACGGGTCATGGTTTCAAAATTTCTGGTTGGGTGTCAAATTCATCAATAGTTGGGTACCGATTTTGTTTTGCGATTGACCCATAAATACGCGAACTATTCCTAAAAAACGAGGGGTTGATCCCCTCGTTCACGCACCCCCCCCCCCCCCCCCCCCCCGCTCTTACACTTGCGAGGGTTAAAATATGATTGAGATGAGCATGCACTTGGAAAATGCCGTCCAATTAATCGTGTTTAATGACTGTATGTATGTATGTATGTATGTTTGTATGTATGTATGTTTGTATGTATGCATTTAAGTCTTTGGGTGATCCACACGCGACGAATGCCCCGCGTCAATAGATGAAAAAGGTGAACATGGTAATGACAACAGACAGAACTCACATTCACACAGTCTCACAAGAGTCACCGAGTCATGACATGCCTACTAACAGCGCGATTAAACCTATTGACGGGCATTTGAGTCAGTTCCGAGGGCAGAACGTTATACAGGACGGGTATGCTTAACCCGCGCACTGCAGGGGGTTGATTTCCGCCCCCCCTCAGGTTTTTCAAAGATAGCGAAAAAACGGCGGCGCGCAGCGCCGCCGGGTTTTAATACACCTGTTAGGAAATCAATTGCGCACACTTTGAGAAAAAAAAATATGCTCGGGTCATCTCAGGTCAGGTCACCAGACCAGGTCAAGTGACCCCACCACCAAAAATGTTTGCAGTTGTGCCAAAGCCAGAGTTTTTTCACCGATCGGGTTGAAACTTACAGGATGTCGTGAGGGCATCAGTACTTACAATTCGTATAATTCGGAATTTTGATATCGGTGACCTAAGGTCAGGTCAATTTCGTAACCTCCCCATAATAAGTCAATGGGGAAATATACAAATGCTTCCTATTTCAAGGATATGCATGGTACTAGTCCAATTACTTCTGGATCATGTTATTATAGGATATTCTTGATGATCCAAGTGTAAGTTTTGTTCAGTGACCCCTATTGGGTCATTTGAGGTCATGCGAGGTTACCATCACTTTTTTGTCAATAACTCTCGACATAATAAAGATAGAGAAGTAAAACAGACATCAATGTGTTTGTCTTGTCGAGACACGTCTTCCCATATGCAACATGCCCTACTTGGGTCACCACTTGACCTTGACCTTAGGTCAAAGTATTAAGTTGACTTAACAAGGTCACCATATATATCATTCAAAGCGCCTTGACAAGATAAACACAATGGCGTAAACAGTTTTCCGCTATCTTTATTAAGTAAAAAGTTAATAGCAAAAAACGATTTAGCAAAAAAACGGAAATTTTTCTTTTTGACCTCTGGAGCCTCAAATATTGACCTGAGATCAAATCTGAGGACACCTTAGCGATTACAAATTTCACTGGCTGGCGTTTTCTTTTTTCCGTTTGTTTCTAACTATCATCGTTTCTGAGATATATGGGAATTTCTGGAGCGATGTCCCAAAACAGGAAAAACTGAAAAATGTGACCTTTGATGACCTCTGGTGACCTCAATTTTGACCTGACTTAAAAACAGATTGAAATACTTTCGATAGAACATGTATGAAGCTATCAAATGCCTTTTTCCGCTTCTCGCTACGTTGCATAGTTTTCGAGATCTCAGGGGGGGGGCGGAAATCAACCCCCTGCAGTTCGTGTTCGGCGCAAAGCCCCTGCAGTGCGCGGGTTAAGCTTCTTCGTATATGTTGCCACATTGTGCTTTGTTACGTAAAATAACTTCATTATACTTATTGCGTCTGTTAGTGTCACAAGATTAATTAATGTTCTGTGAACCCATATTTCCTTGAAGTAAGCTAATGATGTCCTTGACCCATTTGAAGTTGATGGATGTGATGCACAATGACAAAGTGGCTGCCGTCTTCCCCCATCTGCCATTTGCTGCACGACGCAGTCGTGTTGGAGAGAGACCATCAAATTGTCTCACATATCGCCTTCGTTTTCGAGAAAGGAAAAGTTGGCCATTGAAAAACTGATATGGCACAGCAAAAACACGGTAATTTGACTCATGCGTGGGCTATTGCGCCGTCTCTGCCTATTGTTATACTCTACAGTCATCTTACCCATCCATACATTCAGCAATGTTTCCCTATCCACAGCTTGAAGAAGCGATGACGAAGACCTTCGCCGATCGGCGTATACTGGTAGTGAAAAAAGGCTATGGATTCCCGAGCTCAAGTTGCTTTATCGGCTTTGTTCACAGAAATGGAGGTAAGTGTACCTGGTGTCACGTTGTGGACATTTCAGCGTATGACCATGTTATGGGCTCACCCTTCAAAACGTGGTCTCATTACTTGAAACGCTTGCAGTGGTTCATTTGCATTTGT
>JAXIVJ010007321.1:2500-61367 GCA_036785665.1 Chirona hameri | reverse complement strand
CACCAGACATCATGTATGTGAAGTTTAGTGTCAAGCTAAGGTCAGGGGCGGTCGCAGCCCTGGCCTTTGGGGGGGGCAACTTGTGCAAAGGGTGCCCTCCGTTGGTCTGAAAGGGCCCTCGGTCGGTGCGAGGGGCCCTACGCTGATTTGATAGGGTATGTTTCCACCTGAGGCACTTGGTTTGTAGCTTTTAGGGATTTTAACCCCTATGGCTTATGTCGGTCTGAAAGCTCGGCCTTCAGGACGGTTGAGATGGGTATTTGCAGGCATTGGGTATTCTAAGATAGCTCGCAGGGCCAAAACGCACTGGCATTTCAGGTTTCAATGAATATCCGTTGCCAAAAAATGGTATTAACAGGGTAAGGTAGGAACGCACGAAAAGTGTGTGTGTGTGGGGGTGGGGAGGGCTTGAAACTTTTGATCTACGTATGAGAGAACCCCCCCCCCCCTATGCAATACTATTTGCAGGTTTCCGGGGCTCTTCCAGTCTTGGCGAACCTTTTGCCATTAAAATACAACGACCAAAATAAAATATTTTAGCACAAAAAAACGAAAGTTTTTTTTAAGTTTGTTTTTCTTTGTTTCTTTGTTTTTTCACAGAAGACGTAAACGTGATTTCGAAGAAGGTACCCACATTTCATGTGATAGCCCTATTGATTTTCTGAGCTATTACGAAAAATTAATCAGTGCGGCGTTTAAACTGGGCACCCCCCTCCCCCCCAGTCAATGGCGGGTTAAGTACTTGTGATCGTCCTCGTACATCACTAATTTCCCGCACGGACATGACTTATGGAAGATCATATGTCAATGCCATACAGCCCAGCCTCTACCCGGAGCCGGCCATGATCACGCTGGCAAATGCTTTGAATGTGTCAAGCGCTATAAGGGAGACTACTTGTTCTCTATCCACGTTGGAAGAGAGAGATGTAGCTGACATGGTGGGGGGGGGGGCGGGGTGGCTCAAGTTGGTAGAGCGTCGTGACTCGGGATCCAAGGGTTACCGGGTTCGAGTTGGTAGAGCGTCGGACTCGGAATCCAAGGGTTCCGGGTTCGAGTCTGGCTACTGGCGCAAGTCATTCGGTTCCCCGCCCCGGATGGGGTGGTTCTCCTCCCCACCCGCGGCGGCATATAGCTAAAGGCTGGACTACGGGGTGGGCGAGAACCACTCCTCTCCCCACCCCCCCACCCCAAAAAAAAAATCGCTGACAGCGTCGAGCAAGGCCAACTCCGTGGAGTGGGCTGGGCGGAGATCATGCTGCTCAGGGGAGATAATGTCGCAGCTCATACGATAATGCATCAACTGGTCACATACAACGCGTTCGGCTAGCTTCGAGACAGGTAAAATGGACACAGGTCGACAATTGTTCACATATAAAATGTTCCCCGATTTAAAAAGCGGCGTCACCGAAGCGACTTTCCACTCGACCGGCAGCCCTCCGTCCACTATAGAGCGGTTGATATGTGAAGAAGGTGGGGGCCGACAACCGAAAGTCATTTTTAGCATGCTGACTGTTATGCCGTCAGCGCCACTGGCCTTCGAGCAGCCCATTCGCTTCAGGGCACCGGAAAGCTCCGCCAGAGTGGCCGGTTTCACCCTAAACGCTCCACTGCAGACACGATGTGGACGGGGCGACAGCAGGGTCCCGGTAGCCGCCAGGGATGCAACTCGGGGCTTAGGGACATCCCTGAGTACCCAGGGATGCAGCTATGTTGGGACCAACGGTCGAAAAGTGCTGCTTGATCTCTTCAGCCCACTCCAGCGTTGCGATCAGTGATAGTCAACCCACTGCTGGCACCACCGCCCTTCCCTGAGGCAACGAGAAATGTCCTGACATATTTCCATGTCTGCTTACGAGAGTTTTTAAATGACGCCTCAAAAAAGGTGAATCGCGCCTTATACTGGGCCGCCTTAACATCGTGTCGGCATTGCCAGTACCGACTCTCCGTCTCCTCGCAGCGGCCACGGTCCCTTTTCGCTCGCGCCGGACCCTCATCATCTCCCTGAGAGCTCTGGGTTGTCATCTAGCCATGGGCACTGGACAGGGTGGGTGGCGCAGCTTAGCCTGCGCCGTGCCGGTGCTCGGCGCCACCTTCGCCGTGCCGGGGGGGGGGGGGGGGTTTAGATCCCCTCTAACTCGAAAACTAAAAGAGCTAGAAAGACGCAGAAAAGGGCGTTCGAAAGCTCTCGACAAGCAAATTTGAAAGTACTTCAGATATTTTTCTTCTTCCTAAAGCCAATATTGAGGTCACCAGAGGTCATCAAAGGTAAAATTTTCCAGTTTTAGGACTTCGCTCCAGAAACCCCCAGATATCACAGGAACTGTGATAGCTAGAAACAAAGGGAAAAAAACAATCGAAAGCTCCTGGAACAAGCAATCGACCACGTTTCTTCAGATTTTAGCTCAGGTCAATAGTTTAGGCTCCAGAGCCATCAAATGTCAAGAAGGCTATTTTTTACAAAACAGTTTTTCACGAATAGCGTTTTACCTAATAACGACAAGGACATAATGTTGATGCCATCGTATTTGTCTCATCACTCATATTAGTGTTGACCAGGTAAGGAAAAATTACCTCAGGTCAAGGTCAAGTGTTGAACCAAGATGGTCATGTTGCATATGGGAAGACGTACCTCGACGAGATAAACACATGGGTGTTGGTATCACCAAGGCTATATAACAAGGTAGGTCATTCCGGCAAAAAGTAGGGTCTCACGGCCTCTGATTGGTCGACGGTCGTGATGTCAACGGTACATGACTTGTGCTAGCCGGCATGATCAGCGTGCAAAATCCCATTGGGATCCCCACCCCCTTCAACTCGAAAACTAAAAGACTACGAAGACGCCGAAAACAGTGTTAGAAAGCTACAAGACCATTCGAAGTTATTGCGGGTATTATTTGGTTCAGGTCATTATTGAGGTCACCAGAAGTCATCGAAGGTCGCATTTTCCAAGTGAAAGACTTCGCTCTAAAAAAACAAATATCTTGGGAACTATGAGAGCTAGTAGCAAACAGACAAAAGCAACCGCAAGCCCATGCAAATTCAAATCGTCATAGCTGTACCCAAATTTAACCCCAGGTCAATAGTTTAAGCCCCAGAGGTCACCAAAGGTCACGAGGACATGTTTTCCAAAAAGTTTTCATAAATAACCTTGTATTGGTTCAACCTATAGCAGTAGTTTGAACACCATCGTGTTTTTCTCGTGAAGGCGCTTTGAAACAACATAATAATGGTGACCTGGTAGGTCAACCTCAAAATTTGACCTAGGGTCAATGTCACGAAAAAATACACCGATTAAACCATGGATTACCCCTGGCATACTTACATCTATTAATAGGAAAAATACGTTATTCATGTTAAAAAATAACTCTCCGACCAGTGTCAATATTCTTAATTATCGCCGTTACCGCAATATTCTTGTTGGCATTATTAGGGAATCTAAAAAAATATATATACACAATGAACTAAAAATGGCAACCCCAAAGAAAACATGGAGTATTTTGAAGGAACTCTCAACAGGTACTCCCCAAAGTGACAAAATTCAAACATTTCAAACAAACATTCACGCATTTCAAACTAGCAATGGTTTAATTAAAGAAACAGAAGAGATCGTTGAAGGCTTTAATGCATTCTTTACGGGCATTGGTAAAGAGTTAAAAAGTAAAATAAAGCAAACAAATAATAACCCATTGCATTGCATTCCTAACTTCGTAGGAAATCCCCTTGATTCATTTCAAAATACAAACGAAGAGGAAGTTACCAAAATTGTAAATGACATGCGGCTGGTGGGAGGTGGTCACGATCAGATAAATACCCGAATATTTAAATCTACGTTCACAGCAATAATAGTTGAGATTGTTTATTTTATGAATCTTTGTCTACAACAGAATACATTTCCAAGTAAACTGAAAAAAGCTGTTATAAAGCCGATTTATAAAGCAGGTGATAAACAACTCTTTAATAACTACAGACCTATCTCCTTGCTCCCTGGCATTTCTAAACTTCTAGAAAAACTTATTTACATCCGTTTAAATCACCATTTAGCCTCCAATGATATCATATCAAAAAATCAATTTGGTTTTAGATCAGGCATGAGTACATATATGCCCATACTTCTTCTCCAAGAGAAGATTACCAATGCCCTTGAGACAGATAGTATAGTATGTGGAATATACTTAGATTTGCGAAAAGCGTTTGATACAGTCAACATAGATATATTACTTAGTAAATTACAATACTATGGTATAAATCATAATGCATATAATATGATGAAATCATATCTAACTGAACGCACTCAATGTGTCCAAGTAGATCATATTAAATCTTCTTTCCTTCCAATTGAAATGGGAGTACCTCAGGGCTCAATCTTGGGTCCACTCCTATTTATACTTTATATAAATGATTTTCCACATGTGTGTGAACAGATAACTACATATTTATATGCTGATGACACTGCTATCTTCATCGAAGGTAGAAATGAACATAAACTGCAAAATACTTTGAACACACTTATGCCAAAAGTAGCTGAATGGTTTATTGCAAACCAGTTATCTTTAAATACTGATAAAACATTTTATCAGTTATATACAAACAAAGAAGCACAAGTTGAAGTATCACTTAATTTAATGGGTACAGTTATTAAGCGTGCAAAAACCGTTAAATATCTGGGGGTATTTATTGATGAGGATATGAAATGGAAAACACACATTGCTAAACTTTACACAGTCCTGTGTAGAAATGTAGGCATAATTAATAGAGCGAAGCATTTTCTCAATTCCAAGCATTTGATGTTACTATACAACTCCCTCTTTTTGTCTCATATTAAGTATTGCTGTTTTCTGTATAGTAATACATACTCCTCTTATATAAACGGAATATAAAAATTGCAGAAACGTGTTGTGAGAATAGTAGATGGACAACCTAGACTAGCGCACACTGCCCCAATTTAAAAAAAACTCAAGATTCTTCGACTTAAAGACATTGGCAACCAGCAAATGTTGTTGCTATTGCACAGAAAACTTAAAGCTAACTTACCAAATTTAATTGACCAACTCTTTGTTGTAGCACAACCTAGTAGAATTACTCGAACTATAAAACATTTTGAGGAAACATTTACTTATAAAGTATATAAAACACAGACTACTTCTTGGGCTGGACCGAGACTGTGGAACAGAGTTATGGGACCTATGTTCCCAATGGTACAGGCAGTTCCTTCTTCAAAATACACAATTAAAAAGGTATCCAAGGATTACTTTCTTAGTCAGTACTAAGAAAACTGGTATCATTATTCATATTTGTATTATACAGTGATGACATGCATTTGACTGCATGATTTGAGGATTGCAATATAATTAGTAAAGTAACAGTAAGCTAGACAAATGTATATGTCTCATCATAACCTTTCACTATTAAAAAAATAAATTGCATATACTATATAGTATGAAATGCATTTAGATACCTAGTATCTATTGGTTAATACAAAAATATATGTTTTCTATGTCCAACCACCCTCCTGGGACTGGCTTCTTTGGGCTGCCCAACAACAAGCTTTGCTTAGTTGGGCAGCCTGTTTGGAGCTCAGTCCATGACCAAGCCGAATTTTTTGACCAGCTAGGATTGCAAACCCTTTGTATGACTGATCCCTTTCCTAATACCAACACCTTGTATGGAAGTGTGAATGAATAACTGGTCCTGGGAAGTAGGGGGCAGTCTATTAACTGAATTCAGTTATGACTACTTTGCCATCTCTTATAATACTCTGTACAAACTAACTGCAAGCTTTTTCTCCCTCTATTTTGGCTTATTTACGTTTCTTTCCATCTCTTAGCTGGGAGTGCCGCGACTTGTTATATTCTGTTTTCTGGCGTTAACGTAAGGTTCTGTGTGTCGTTGGGATAGAGGGAGGGGGCACTCCTGGTCACCTATTATTGGGTGGCGGCATATAAAAAAAGTCATTTGGTGACCCAGGTAGGTCATGTTGCATATTGGGCGATGCGACGACTCGACGAGACAAATACAGTGGTGTTGTTTGCACGTCTGTATCTTTATTCTATCAATAGTTATTGGAAAAGAAGTGCTGGTGAACTGAGATCACATCAGCTGACCTTGCAGAGGTCACTGAGCAAAAATTGCACCTAGGTCATCAATAATAAGCTAAAATAACATGATTCTGAAAGAATTGATCTGATCCAATGCATATTCTCTGAAAAAGAAGCATTTGTATATGTTCCCATTGACTTATAATGGGGAGGTCACGAAATTGACCTGACCATAGGTCACTGATACAACACAAAATCCGAGATAAACAAATTGTAGGTACTTATGACCTTATAAAATCCTGCAAGTTTCAAATTTATCGGACAAACACTGTGGCTTTGGCAGGACCACAAACATTTGTGGAGGTAAGTGTCCCGCCTCCGAGGTAAGTGTCCCGCCTCCGCTAAGTATCCCGCCTCCGTTCGATTGCCGTTCCACCAGCGTCCCATCACCTTCACACAGTGGCGGCGTAATCACCTTCACACAGTGGCGGCGTAATCACCTTCGCACAGTGGCGACGGAAGAAGGGGGGACAGCTTCCCCCCACTCAAGAAGTTTGGGGAGGGGGCAAGCATATGATTTTGCCCCCCCCCCCTCCCATAAATTTGTAAGAGTTGTTGTGTACTCCAATAAGTAGACCGAGGGGCCCTCTAAGGCCGACAGAAGGCCCTCAGTCGGCCTGAGGGGGCCCTCGGTAGGCCTGAGGGGCCCTCAGTGTGCCTGACTGGGCCCTCGGTAGACCTGAGGGTGAGGGGCCCTCGGAAGGCCTGCGACTTCAACATGGGCCTGCCCAATGTTTTTTGCGACCATTTAGAGGCTCAGCAAAATATAGTGGCCTAAATCCGAGGAGGAATCTGGTGGGGGCGTCACTTTGACCACCCCTGAGGGTTTTCGAGAATTGCGAGAAAACAGCGGCACGCAGCGCCGACAAATTCGGCACAGCTATGTGTCCATCAATTACCCACATTGTGTGAAAGTCTTAACTTCAGGTCATTTCAAGTCAGGTCATCAGGTTACGTCAAGTGACCTTACCTCCAACAATGTTTGTGGTCGTGCCAAAGCCACATGTTTGTCCGATACATTTTAAACATGCAGGATTTCATAAGGTCATAAGTACCTACTATTTGTTTATCTCGATTTTTGTTTGTTTTGGTGACCTAAGGTCAGGCCAATTTCGTGGCCTCCCCATTATAAGTCAATGGGAAAATATACAAATGCTTTCAGAGAATATGCATTGGATCAGGCCAATTCTTTCAGAATCATGTTATTTTAGCTCATTTTTGATGATCCAGGTGCAATTGTTGCTCAGTGTACTCTGCAAGGTCGGCTGAGGTCATATCAGGTCACCAGCACCTTTTTGCCAATAACTCTTGATATAATAAAGATAGAGACGTGCAAATGACACTACTGTGTTTGTCTCGTCAAGTCGCGTCGCTCCATATGCAACATGACCTACCTGGGTCACCAAAAGACCTTGACGAGAGGTCAAATTTTAAAGTTGACCATTAATATGTTGACCAGGTCACCATTAATATGTTGTTTCGAAGTGCATTACGAGACAAACACAATGGTGTTACAATTACTGTTATATGTCTAACCAATACAAAGTTATTTATGAGAAAACACTTTTTGAAGAAAAAAAATCCTCGTGACCGTTGGTGACCTCTGGGGCCTAAACTAGTGACCTGAGCTTAAATTTGAGTACAGCTATGGGGGATTTAAATTTGCATGAGCTTGCGGTTGTTTTGTTTTCGTTTGTTACTAGCTCTCATAGTTCCCGAGATATTTGGGGGTTTCTAGAGCAAAGTACTTCACTTGAAAAATGTGACCTTCGATGACCTCTGGTGACCTCAATATTGACCTGAGCCAAATAATACCCGAGTAACTTCGAATTACCTTCTACATAGCTTTCGAACACTGTTTTCTGTGTCTTGCTAGCCTTTTTAGTTTTTGCGTTAGAGGGGGGGGGGGGGATCCTAATGGGATTTTGCACGCTGATCATGCCGGCCAGAAAACATTATGTACCGTTGACGTCACGACCAATCAGAGGCTGGTGTTGGATGGGACCCTCCCACGTAATGCTGAAGGTGCCGGAGTGAGCCCCCTGGGTATCACTTCTCTATCGTCATTATGTCGAGAGTTATTGACATACAACTGTTGGTGACCTCGGATGACCTCGGCTAACCCTGTAGGGGTCACTGAACAAAAATGGCATCTAGATCATCACGAATGGCCTATAATAACATGATCCAGATGGAATTAGACTGATATATTGCGTATCCTTGGAATAGGAAGCATTTTCATATTTCCCATTGACTTATAATGGGGAGGTCACGAAAGTGACCTGACCTTAGGTCGCTGATATAAAAATCGAAGTTATACGAATTGTAGATATATATGACCTTATGAAATTCTGTAAGTTTAAAACCGATCATATTCAAACTGTGACTGTGGTACGACCACCATTTTTTTTTGGAGGTGGGGTCACGTTACCTCAACCTGGTCTGGTGACCTGACATGAGATGACCCGAGGTATTTTTTGTTACATTATGTGCGCAATTGATGCCTGAACAGCTGTGACAAAAACGGCGTCGCTGTACGCCGCCGTTTTTCCGCTATCGTCGAAAAACCTGAGGGGAGGGGGGGGGTGTCTAAACACCCCCATCCTCCGGCACGGCGCGGGTTAACGGTGACAAGAGAGATATGTTTGTCTATGATGGGGCTCCAAACATCTAAAAAGTTCCGCCACTTTTCCTGCACCCCTGGGAGAGCGTACACCGAGGTCCAGTCTGCAGTGAGAAGATCGTAACATAACGCGTCGGGATCGAGACGCCGGGAGGACCTAACTATTATTTCCGACTGCCGACTTCGCGCTGCTTAAAGTTTGACACTGGCCACCACAAGATCGTGATCGCTGGAATAGAACGGAGCGACACGAGCTGTAGTCGTCACATCTGACTCAGGAACGACAATGTGATCCAACAGCGATCCGCTGAGACAGATGTAACTCGCCAAGCATCTTCACATAGTTTTGCTATACCGGGTTTAACAGGCGAAAGCAGGCCGAAGTTCATGTCCCCCAGCAGATACACAGGCCGACCGGACCCCATCACATGCACCATCCGTGTCCTCAAATCTGCTATGTAGGGCAGCACAGCACCTCTAGAAGGTCGGTAGGCGACGCCCACTTCAACACGGTGGCTCCGTCCAAAACCCAGCCAAAGAGTCTCCAGCTGTGTTTCCCGTCTTGTGTACTCTGAGTCTCTCCGGACGTAGGACGAGTCTCTCCGGACGTAGGACGAGTCTCTCCGGACGTAGGACGAGTCTCTCCGGACGTAGGACGAGTCTCTCCGGACGTAGGACGAGTCTCTCCGGACGTAGGACGAGTCTCTCCGGACGTAGGACGAGTCTCTCCGGACGTAGGACGAGTCTCTCCGGACGTAGGACGAGTCTCTCCGGACGTAGGACGAGTCTCTCCGGACGCAGGACGAGTCTCTCCGGACGCAGGACGAGTCTCTCCGGACGTAGGACGAGTCTCTCCGGACGTAGGACGAGTCTCTCCGGACGCAGGACGAGTCTCTCCGGACGTAGGACGAGTCTCTCCGGACGCAGGACGAGTCTCTCCGGACGTAGGCTGTCACGGTCGAAAATGCCCACTCCGCCAGCCCAGCCGGAATTACGGTCCTTCCTGACCACCGAGAGTCCCGGCACAATGGCCAAGTCATCTGCAACACTCGGTGTTGCAACACTCGGCCACGACTCGGATATGCACAGAATGTCCACGCACTCTCTGGTTACAGCGTCTATAACATCATGGCAGGAGATGGCAGGAGAGAGCGTGGTTTGAGATGCGCAAGTCCGGTTGGTCGGCGCAGTCGCCGCCGCCCGGCCGCCGGCAGCCCTGCGGGTCTGACTCTATTGTATTATATCTCTATTGTATTATATCGTATCGTATCGTGTCGCATCGTAGATGTATACGTATGTGCTGCGTATATTGTGCGTATGTGTCGTATTTGCTGTATATTCATATGTCGCCGTATTATTTTGGTAAAATCTCTGTAATGAACTGTGACGCCAAAAAGGTGTCACTCAAGTGTGAGATGTTTCCAAAAACTCCCGCAGAATTTGGTGAGGAAAAACACGGCTATTGGACATTAACTTTTGACTGGGGGAAGGCGTTGACTGGGGGAAGGCGTTTAACGCCCCCCCCCCTAATGAATTTTCGCAATAGATGAAAAACTAATAGCGCTATCAATGTAAAACTTCGGGTACTGTCTTATAAGTCATGGTTACATCTTTTGTGAAAAAATGAAGAAATCTCGTCGATTTTTTTCTTCTCGAGTTATAGCGAATTTAGTGAAGTCACTACACACGAGTTTTACACCAAAATCAGCTAAATTTTGCCATGTCGTACAAATGCCACATTTGAAGCAAAATGCTATCGAAAAACGCCAAAAGATAGCAAATTGCAAGGGCTATAAACCAGATATCTCGGATTTGTGAAATTATTGTTTTTAACCAAACAAAACTAAAAAAAAAAATTGTTTGTGGGGAATTATAACAAAATAAAATTTTCAAAAATATTCAAAAAACCGGGAGACATGTCAGATAACTATACCTAGGAAACTACTATGCCAAATTTCAAACAGATATCTCCATTTTTGACTGACTTATGACATCTAAAGTATGGGTAACTCATGAAGTCATATTTTGAAATTACGTTCTTTTGGCTTGTATTGACCAGATACAGATACATGAATGCCAGCACTGTATTTCTGAGAGAAAAATGGTCCATAAACATGCCTTCTATATTTATATTTATAAATTTCAAATTTTGACCTTCAGTGATCTGAACCTGACCTGAACTTGACAATAACTTCACGTAAATTAATTCAGTTGATAAAATGACTATCACTATCGAATTATACGTGGTAAATAACCCATAAAACATGTGTTGCATGACTTTCGTAGATATTTTGCGCATAGTGAATTTCTGTGACCTGACCTTGACCTTGAACTTTGCCAACAATCTCACTTTAGCCCATGCAGGATGTGTATATTACCTTTGGAAGCACTTTGGAAGATCATAGTCGTAATCGATGGCTTTTGCTGGAAAGTATGGCCCATAAACTAAAATACGTCGATTTTGACCATTGACCTGACCGTGACCTGACATTTGTTCTCACTTTGAAATTTTTGAGCATGCTTTAGATTCACCACATTGAGAGATTTCGAATTCCGTCTTGCACGTCTCGCTGCGATCATTGGTTCGGAAAATAACCAGGGGCCGTTTAACGCCCCCCCCCCCCCCCCCCCCCAGTCAATGTCGTTCGGCTGAGGACCCCAGTCCCTGGTTAAACGATATTCAGCACTTTTTACCGGTTGTAGCCGAATACGTGACCCGGACAATCACATTTGCAAAAGTTTTTAATAAAAGAAATTAGGCGGTCACAAAAACACATTTGATTTAAATTCTCATCATTACTGTATGATGGATGAAACGAAGTTTTTTAATCTTCTACCACACAGCTGACGAGATATGCATAATACGCAAAGGCGTCTACAGAACTTCACAGACTTTTCGCGAGGTCTTATCAGACAGAGACCGTTTTAAAAGGAATAATGATATTCCAGTTTCTAGTGTAAAGTCGTGAATTTAGCTCTCCATTTGTGATAACTTGTGTTAGAGCGGCGAAAGGAAACCATCGCAGTCGCCTTCTGAAGATAGTCCAAGTTTTACGCAAAAAAATGAAATTGGTTTTATCATAGATAACAGTAATACGTATAGGTACGTACAGTTATCTATGGCTTAGTGCCTATTTTATCAGCAATGGCGTTCGCATCATCATAAAACACTGTGAAATGGCTTTTGCAACGGTTGCTCAGCATTTGTTGTCTGACTTTTAATTTAAGCCTTGCTTCATATTTTTAAGTTTTCGTTTAATAATGTTAAAAGAAGGATAAAGTTTGACGTTTGCACATTACCATTCAGCAAGTTATGATGAAACTGTTGCGATAACTTAACAGTGTTTACAGGTAGGTTGGGACCCGCGCATACGTGACAAACATAACTGATTAAAATCTGTCAGAATGCAAGTCAACAAACTGAAGAACCAAAGTGGAATACATTTGCCATCTGCCTTTTTCTTGATAAAAAGTGATTTATCGATGACGCTAAAACGTGAAGATCAAATCAAACCTGTCATCAAATAGTCGTCATACCTTAGTGGAAAGGTGCTAGCCTCAATAAGATATTACACCGCACCAGTGGACCAACAGCCAAGGCAGGTTGCAAATGAGGGCTGAACCAGACCTGTCGCTATGTATTTTGAGCTATCGTATAGCCCTTTCCTTCGACGTTTGAATTGCGTTCACACTCTACCAATTCTGGTCATGTTGTTAATTCCTTCGTGATCAGGCCATCAGCAGTGCGTGCTTGTTTATTTTAATTTCCACAGATGTGAAACAGTTGTACAATATTTCCTTACAATGTATTAGTATTTTAGTCAAAAGAAGGTTAAATGCAGGCTGCAACTATACGAGTGCACATAAAAGGCGGCATTTTGGTAAGCATGAGAAAACACATGGAATGCATACATTGGGGCGAGGAAGAATTCAATCGCCATTTAGCCTACGGTTGACCGCTAGGCTGTGAACCGCATGGCTGATGAGAGGGTCGACAAAGTAAGAGATGCAGTCCTGGCATGAACCATACTCCGACAATATATGATGAGTCTCTATTCCTATCTTTACCCCAAGTGGAAAGGAACGCGCTCGGTGGCAGGGTTGTGCCCATTTGCGCAATTGACTCAAGTTACTCCCGTCTTGTGGGCAGCCCCTCACAACTGATGAGGAAATAATGCCAGGGGTCGGGATCGGATCAGTAGAGGTGCAATATTAGTAACAGATCATGTTTGACGATAAATTGCTCCTTCTACAGAAATCTAGCACCTCCTACCGGCAGCGCTCGACACTCTGCTGGCACCATTGACCTAAATAAGTATAAACGAACTACTCCAGCTGTTGCGCCGCCCGGGAGCCGTTCCCGGTTGAAGGGACACTATCGCCGCAGCGGAGAGGGCATGAGTTAGCGCGGCAATGCTTTTGCTATGGCGGATGGGCGACATTTTACAATATTCACCGTGAACGTTCAGGCTGAATATTTGTATGCATTCCATGATATCAATTATGAATGCCTCTACTTCCTCAAACTTTTTACAGTGCGCTACCTCACGCGGTTTTTGAGTTACAGGCCGACAAATATCGCCCTTCCGCCATAGCAAAAGCATTGCCGCGCTAACTCAATCCCTTCTCCGCTGCGGCGCTAGTGTCGCCTAGCGGGAACGGCTGCCGGACGGAGTAGTTCGTCTATACCTATATATGTCAATGGCTGGCACCCTGCCCGAACCGTGAAGGGTCAAGTACAAAATGGTGATAACTTTAGTCAATTGCGTCATCGGGCACAACCCTGCTCGGTGGTATGGTCGCCCGTTTATGCACGCATCTCTAGGTATGCTGTACCGCATTGCAGCTATGATGTGCGGCACAGTCTAACTTCTAAACAAGCGAGTTTAAAGGGAAATAATGACCTTTTGATTTGGTTGGCAACAATTTCTTTGGCTACCGTTATGGCATTAAAATGATGTGATCTGAAATTAAGAATTAAATACAATTCTTCCCTAATTCAAAGTTGGAAGTTTGGGAACATTAATGATCGGTATTTTTCCTCCACTATTGGAAAGCGACACACCTGGCGCTTTTGTATCAATCTGTTCAATGTTTTGAATGGGTACTTCGAAACAAATCGCCGACACTAAATAGGTCGCCGTCGACGTGCATCGATGAGCTTCCGATTGAATTTCCAGTTTGTTCAATGGTTGTTAATTGTAAAGGATGGGCGGTATATAATCACAACAAGCAGAACGCAAAATATATTTTCTACACCATTGCGTAAAAAAAGTAATACGGGAAAAGCCCGGAGTTTGATGGAAACCGAAAAGTACTTGGCAAGAACCGGTCGTTAAAAGTGTGGAACGCTTATCAAGGTTAACTCGAAATATCTCTCGGAATAAATTTGTATATGCAAAATGCGATGAACTTACGTCATATTTTGGCCTCGTCTGTCGTTTTCAAGTGCTAACTCCATTTTTGTGGGAAAAGGTCATTATTTCCCTTTGAAGGGTTCAGGCGGTAAGCGGATTGCAAGCGGGCGCACAAACGATAGAAATCGTACGACGAAATATCTACTCATCAGACCTGTGCGAGCTTAAATATACTACGTAACCCTGATTGAATTAGGTATACCTACTTTAAGAAATTCATCTGTATGCAACCTTGTTTCACAGTAGGTAGGGTAGCTATGTAGGTAGGGTAGGTAGGGTTCACAGTAGGTAGGGTAGCTATGCTGCTTGGCGGAATAACGTTTGAAACAGTTGCATTGCATTTCAATTAAATGGACTTCACTCATCTATGATTTTCAATAATTATAACGGCAAAACCACCAAACATGCATTTTAAGATAATTTTCATAGACCGCAGACATCCGATGAAAAAGCAAAATATATGTTGTTAAGTCCAGTTGATGATGAAGTCGTTTCCTATCTGTAAATGACCCAACGGCCGTACACAGCAGTCAAATAAATAATTTTATAATAGTGACATTTGTATGCTTTACTCATATAAAATGTCTGGCTCCAACATTAAATTATGACACAAGCCTTCAATACATCTTGAAGATACAAAAACGCATAGCCAAAACTATTATGGGGTTGAACTTTAGAGACTCAGTAACATCCAAATTCAAAGAAATCGGAATACTCACTATGCATAGCATATTCAAATATAAATCCATTATATTTGCATATACAAATATGAATAAATCACAACAAATCGTGTTAAGGAATATCCTCAATGTCAGAGTACCAAATGAAACCAGAAGACAGAATATGTTTGAAATTCCCTTTACTAGATACACATACCGTAAACACACTGCAAGATGTTTCATTCCAGAGACATGGAACTCACTACAACAGCCATGTAACTTAACCCTCGCCCTACGGGAGCTTTTTTCACCTTCGCCCTACGTGGGGGGGGGGGGGGGCTAACAGGCCCCCTGTTAACTTCCAACCCAAGCAACTTAGAGCAATGCGGTAAGAACCAGAATGTTGCCTGTCATGAGAGGAATCTAACAGTATGCGATTTTTAGGTTTCAGTTCAACAGGTGACCTTCCAGGTCAAGTGAATGACCTCGGATTTACCACGTCCAGAACAGCGATTTAGCTCTTCAGAAAACTTCAAAATTAGAAATTGATAAATGTAAATAAAAAGGCATGTTCCTAGACCAGTTTTGGCTCAGAAATACAAAAAAGGTAATTATTTGTTCGTATCTTGTCAAAAAAGTCAAAAAAAAGTTATTAAAAAAATGAAGTCATCAGTTTCTTACACTTAGAGAGCCATCACTCAGTCAAAAATGAAGATATTGCTTTGAAATTTGGTATGAGTATTCTCCATACTCAGTTCTCTCACATATATTCTGGTTTTTCTAATATCTTTGAACATTTTGATTTTGTGGGGATTTTTAAGAAACAAATCATTTTTCTTTTCTTTTTAGGGGTTCAAAAACCAAAATTTTGCAAATCCGAGATTGCCATTTTAAAGAGAATGCCATTTTGTATCTTTGGTGAATTGCGTTTGCAATTTGCTTTAAAACTCTGTTTTCTACGATTTGTCAAATATTTCTCTCTTTTTTTACCAACATGACGTCATCAAAACATGATTTTCTCCCAAACTACTCAACCAATTAAAAAAATACTGCCTACGTACAATTGTTGTAAACTCAGCTACCAAAAATTTCAGCAAGATGCACTGCATATGTAAAAAGTTATTCAAGAAAAACCTCAGGGGGGGGGGGCTGTCAGGCACGAGGGTTAACAAATCAGGGCGAGGGTTAACAAATCATATGAAATTATCAACACTGAAGTCAAATTTGAAATCCTACCTGCTGCAGAATCAGTGTTGGGCTGAGTAGGCAAGCAATGCTTTTTTTTTAAAACCCATATGCACAAATATACACTATACAAATATACACTGATCCAATTTGTCTGCATCTTAACCCTATTTGTAACAGGAGGGGGTGGGGGGCGGATTCCGCCCCCCCCCCCCTCATGTTTTTCCAAATATCTCCAGAACGGCTAGGAGAAGGCCCATGAAATTTTAGGACTTTTCCCAAAATAGGTTTTCACATATGGAGTCAAAATTTTGAGTTCTTAACCTGAACGGAGACGGTTCCAGGGCACGGTTTTGGGAGGGTACGGCGTCGACATTTGGCGATAATACGGAAATGCGATCTTCACGGTTTCTTCCTAACTGCCTCAAGTATGAAGGAGTTACATCGGTTTACGGTGATTGCAACAAGTGCAAATTAGTTGATGTTAATGAAATATCATACAAATTGCATGGCAGAGGCGGTTTCAGGGGCTTGAAAAGAGGGGGGGGGGGGGTTCTAGGCAGTATTCAATGCTTGGCGGGAAGCCAATAGAGCAATGTAAGAAGCATTTATAGCTATCAAGATGTAAAAGATAGCTGCTACTTCCATTATTTTCATAATGTATTACATATAGAGTTGCAGGGGCGTGTCCAGGCACATGAAAATGGGGGGGGGGGGTGACTGGCATGGTGATGACGATATGCAGCGATTACGGTGCAATAGACGGTTAGCTTATAATGATATATGCACATATGAGGCCAGGAGAGGGAATAAAGTATTTTTTTTTGCAGAGGCGCGCTCAGGAATGGAAGAAAGGGGGTCATATTACTGCAAGAAAACTAAGATGCATGGGCCTACACTGACACAACATACTGCAGTTTTCGGATGAAACACGCACCACCGCTACTCTTTAAGCCAACTCGTCTGCCGCAATCCCTGGTGCCTCCCAGACAGCTCCGCCCACCATGACTCAACCTAGGCTGGTTAACCTCACACAACATCTGTTAGATCCAAGTACCAAAGATGTGTTGGAGAAAGGGCCCAATTTTGGCTTCGGGGTCCTTACCCGGCAACAAGCTATGCTTAGTTGAGTGGGGTCCACGAAGCACCAGCAAGAAACGCTTGAAAATTGACCAGACTTTGTCCTCCGTCCTGTATGACTGATATCCCCTTTACTAACACAGTGAATGAATCCGTCCTCGTCCTATCCTGGATGAGGATGAGAGTGAATGAATCCATCCTCATCCTGTCCTGGATGAGGATGAGCGAGGATGATACCTGGGACGTGGTTGGCGGGCAGTCATTTGCTGTTTTCAACAATGACTTCTTTCTGCTTTCTTTTATATCACCACATCTAACACCCAAACTACCTCTCTTCATATGCTTTTTTATGTTTGTTTCCATTTCTTAGCTGGGAGTGCCGCGACATTTTCTCTTTTGTTCTCTGGCGTTAACTTACGGTGTCGTGCGTCGTTGTGATCGAGGGCGGGGGCACTCCTGGTCACCTATTAATGGGTGGCGGTTATAAAAAACATGGTTTCGATGGTAAGATCTCACAACCGATGCCTCCGGCCGCAGGCGTATCAGACCCGTTCACAGATCGACCTGGTGACGGTACCGGTGTCTGCGGCCGGCTCACTCACGTATCATGTTGACGCTGACGGTAGCGGAGCGGGGCGTGGCCAGCGGGTGATTGGACGCCCAGCAGGTCAGCTCCGCCCCCAGGTCAGTGCGGCTCAGCGGACCGAGCGTCAGCTGATTCTCAGTGGCGCCATCTTCAGTCGTCTCCCAGCTGGCGTCCACCAGCGCGTTGTCCCGCCACCAGGTCACGTTGGGTCGTGGTCGGCCTGTGGACAGGTCACGTTAGATCATGGCCACCAGGTCACGTTAGGTCGTGGCCGGCCTGTGGACAGGTCACGGTAGATCATGGTCAACAGGTCATGCTAGATCGCGGCTCACGTTGGCCAACAGGTCCCAATGCAAAGATCCGGCAGTGGCATTTTTCCTGTGATACCTGTGGTATCAGCTTGGCTGCCCCCGAGTCTGGCACAGTTTGTATTCAATTACTTTTTTTTCTCTTCAGAATCACGAGAGCATAGAGCATATAAATGAGGCAAAGGAAAATTAAAGAGGATGTACATAATGCAAACAAATGTCAAAGTATTGACAAAAGCTGCAGGTATTGCTATGATAAAGCAGCATGTACGAGAACGTACCCAGCGATTGTTTGGAAGCTCGTCGTAAGTATACTCGTATTGAGGAGTTGCGGTATGGCTGCCGTCAGACAGGCTAAAGTTCAGAGCCAGACGTCTGTCTGAGCCAGACGTGACTTTCAGGTATTTCCCGCTGGAGTTGATGACAGGTTGTTTTCAACCGGAGTAAAAATCCGAAATGAAAATTTACCAACTCTGCGTCGCCGATTAACCCGCCCTACTTCCCTATTTACCGCCCTATTTACCCGCCCTAATTCCACGCAACCGAAAACGCGACACCCTTTCATTGTTATGAAATTAATCATCATTATCTTCATAGCTGTGCCCGGTGCGACTGTCCGAAAACCGCCCAGCACGTCAGTTCCCGACAGCGTCCGCCCTGTGGCCTGTCTAATGACGGCACGCGACCCGACCGACCGGCCGGACCACTGCCCCGCACTGCCTCGCACTGGTCCGGTGGTGGGCCGCTGGGGCCGGCCCGCTGCCGCGGTGGCACGCCACATCGTTTTTGTCCTCCCCAGAGAGGAGCGCCGGATCCACCGACTGGTTGCGGCCCCCACTCCGGTGCTTTGCAGCGGAGTAGATGATGGTTACTCGGGGCTGTCATGCAGAGCTAATCGATAGACTGGCGAACCTCTACCTAAAAGTGTAGCTCAGCCAAAAAGTTCTAGTCTCTTGGCTGTGAAGCGAGTTTAGGAATTGTTGGTGGAAAAAATGGTCGGAAATTTCCTTGCACAAACGACGACAGAGCATCAGTGATTACAACAGTGTTAAGACAACAGTGTTTCGATTAGAGATATGATGCCGATTGGCTGTGAAAAGATCCATTGCTTTCAGGAAAATATAGGGCATTGTACTCATCCAAAAATATTAAGCCCATGTATATTTTTTTAAAAGAAATACACCGCCGTCCGCCAACCATCCAAGGTGACCAGGAGTGCCCCCTCCCTCGATCCCAACGACTCACAGCACCTTACGTTAACACGCTCCCTGGAGGACCTCTGATAATTACACACCCTGGAGGGGGAGGGGGGGGGGGGGGGATTTCGCCCCCCCCCCATATGATCTCGAAAACCACACAACGTAGCGACAAGCGAAAAAACGGTGTTAGATAGCTCGAGACAAGCTCTATCGAAAGTATATCGGTCTTTTTTAGGTCAGGTCAATATTGAGGTCACCAGAGGTCACCAGAGGTCAGATTTTCCAGTTTTTTGGACTAGGGAAAAAACAATGGACAGCTCTTGCAAAAATACAATCGCTAAGGTGTCCACAGATTTGAGCTCAGGTCAATAGTTTAGGCTCCAGAGGTCATCAAATGTGAAAATTTTATTTTTTGGCAAAACTGTTTTTCGCAAATGACGTTTTACCTAATAAAGATAAAGCATTACGTTTGAAGCCATCGTGTTTGTCTCGTCAAGGCGTTTCGATATATATTGATGTTGACTAGGTTATGTCAACTTATAAATTTGACCTCAGGTCAAGGTCAAGTGGTGACCCAAGTAGGTCATGTTGTATATTGAGAGACGTGTATCGACGAGGAAAACACATTGGTACCGTTTTCTCTTCCCTATCTTCATTATGTCGCTAATTATTGACAACACAGTGCTGGCGGTCACGAAATTAACCTGACCTTAGGTCACCGATATACAAAAAATCCGAGATAAACAAATTGTTGGTATCTATCACCTATCAAAATCCTGCAAGATTGAAACCGATCGGCCTAAAACTGTGGCTGCGGTACCACCGCAAACGTTTTGGAGGTGGGGTCATCACGTGACCTGGTCTGGTGACTTGACCTGAGATGACCCGAGGTCAAGAATTCGACATAATGTGAATAGTTCATTTCCGAACAGGTATAAAAAAACGGCGGCGCTACGCGCTGCCTTTTTTGTGGTATCTTAAAAAAAACGGAGGGGTGGACGGATTTCGCCCCCCTCCCTCCAGGACGCGTGTTAACACCATATAACTAAACAATGCAAAGTCACAAGCCATGCCTCCACACATGCATTCGGTTAGTGGTAAGCATACGTTCGTTCTTGGAGCTCATTCGTTACGTGCCGTCGGGGGGGGGGGGGGGGGGGGGGGGGGTCCAATGCCTGGTCATTGTCACGCCGGGTAATCTGCCAGAGGCTTAACCCGCGCGTCGCTGGGGGAGGTAAATTTTACCCTCCTCCCGGATTTTCTCATGAATGCTCATGGATTTGCTCATGGATTTCTCATGGATCTCGTGGATGCCACCCCCTCGGTGTTTCTAGAATAACTCGCGTAGTTTCTAACCATTTGCGATTAAACTTTCAGTACCCTACTTTTGAAAAAAAATACACAGAATTTGATAAATTTGAATGTCTAACCCACATGACCTGTGACCTATGACCTGTTTCTCAAGGTCATGCCAGGCGCAACTGGCGTCCAGCAGATCGATGCTTGTAACTTGTAACTTGTGCAGTTTCCGAGTGTGTGTTGTTCAGGAGCATATGCAAAGGTGTTTCCAGGTGAAAGTTGTGGTTTCCACTGAGATTGTGACCTCGATTGACCTTTTCAGAAGTCAACTGAGGTCATTGACCTCCGATGACCTCATATGACTTATTTGGACTTCTGGCTGTTTCTAGGACAATTTGTGACGCTGATTTCAAATTTGGGATCCATTTGAGATAATTATATGTTCCACTGGGGTCATACACATCCACAGGTCAACCGAGATCACTGACCTCAGATGACCTGACATGACCTTTTTGGAATTTTGCAGTTTTTAGGACATTTTGTGACGCTGATTACGAATTTGGCAGCTATTAAGCATTATGATATGCTCATTCACGATTCTAGCTCGATAAAATTCAATTTATACGCATTTTCAATTTGGATGACATTTGGGTCATTGACATGACCTCAGAGGTCACATAATGACCCAAGACCTTAAAATCGGATATCAGTGGCTTCCTCTCGTCATCGGCAACACGCTCATCTTTGAATCGAAGTTCTAGCGCAATTAGGGGCGTAACACTAAGGGGGGTCGTACCCCTCCCCCCTACCCTGGGGTCATACACATCCACACTGGGGTCATACACATCCACAGGTCAACCGAGGTCACTGACCTCAGATGACCTGACATGACCTTTTTGGAATTTTGCAGTTTTTAGGACATTTTGTGACGCTGATTACGAATTTGGCAGCTATTAAGCATTATGATATGCTCATTCACGATTCTAGCTCGATACAATTCAATTTATACGCATTTTCAATTTGGATGACATTTGGGTCATTGACATGACCTCAGAGGTCACATAATGACCCAAGACCTTAAAATCGGATATCAGTGGCTTCCTCTCGTCATCGGCAACACGCTCATCTTTGAATCGAAGTTCTAGCGCAATTAGAGGCGTAACACTAAGGGGGGGTCGTACCCCTCCCCCCCCCCCTACCCGAACACGTAGTGATTTTGCCCTACCCGGCCGAGGGTTAACATAGGGAATAATATTCGCAATTAAAGATAACATTTTGGATTGACTTAGCTTAGCTGCAATACACGATTGATATGTTTGCGAATTCGAGCTGGGTTGTTCTTACAGCGTTACAATTTTTGGGTCACAACTCACACTATGCTTTCAGATTAGATTCACTAGAATGATATATGCCGTACCGTGCGGCGTGCACCTGCATTGCACTTTTATATGGCAGCCCAACAACTACAGCTCTCTCTGTCTTCCCCTCTCCCATCTTCCCCTTCCCTCTTTTTCTCTCACTCTCCGCGAACATTTCGGAAGCTCGGCTGGCCGCGGCTGAAGCCACTGGCAGGGCCCTTACTTAGCTCACGGCAGGCCCGATTGCCGACCGACAGGCTTTACAGCCGTAATCAAACGTCGGCCGTCGTAAAGCGGAGGCGGGGCGGGGAGCGCGGCGGGGCCGGACGGCGGGCGGACGCCCCCCCCCCCCCCCACCACACAACACACACATCCGGGAGGGGTCAGCAGGTGCCGCGGTGGGCGACGGGGGAGTGATAGGAGCGTCCGAAGGGCGGCTACAGGGTCCGCCACCTCTCGTCAGTCGCCCAGCACACGCATCGGCGGACAGGCAGACCGACCCCATGGGTGCACGGTCCGGCACCGGCCTGCATGCCAACGAGGAGGGAGAGTATTGTCGCCGGATACCTCGCTGGTCAGTTGCAAGAGGTAGAAGGCACTGTTACCAGGCTCACGGGCGAGATAACTGGCCGAGATCAATGTGAACTGGTGGATGAAGAATTCGTAAAAAAGGTTCTCCCTCTCCCTCTCCCTCTCCCTCTCCCTCTCCCTCTCCCTCTCCCTCTCCCTCTCCCTCTACCTCTCCCTCTCCCTCTCCCCTCCTCCTCCCCTATTTATTTTATTTTGCATCTAAAATTGCATCACGAACAAGAAATGGAAAAAAGTTTCCCGCTATACATTCTAAAACAAAAACAAAAATACCCTTCGCCTAACTGGGCTCCCAATACTAACAAGTCAGAAATTAAACCAAGTGAACTAATCCCTACTCCGGGTCCAAACTTGCCCGTGCGCTTAATTTTCGCCACAGTCGCAGTCAACTGGTCGCCAACCTTGCCGCCGACGTACCTGGTCCATACCGTGCACATTATCGATGCGCCGAAGCAAGGAAGCTATCTCCTGCCTACTGGGTACCTCCCACTGCGGGCAGTCCGGGACCATTTGGCAAATTGACTTGGCCGATAAAGGCACATTTCAGGGTCAGGGGAGGTGGGCGCACGACTCCCATTCCTGGCCGTACGACCGGTTTACGGCTCCGTGGTTCTCTACCATGGCTGGAGGAAGATCGAATGGTCAGCCACGATGGCTGGAGGAAGATCGAATGGTCAGCCACGATGGCTGGAGGAAGATCGAATGGTCAGCCACGATGGCTGGAGGGAGATGGAATGGTCAGGAATGGCTCCATGGCTGGAGGAAGATCGAATGGTCAGCCACGATGGCTGGAGGGAGATGGAATGGTCAGGAATGGCTCCATGGCTGGAGGAAGATCGAATGGTCAGCCACTATGGCTGGAGGGAGATGGAATGGTCAGGAATGGCTCCATGGCTGGAGGAAGATCGAATGGTCAGCCACTATGGCTGGAGGGAGATGGAATGGTCAGGAATGGCTCCATGGCTGGAGGAAGATCGAATGGTCAGCCACTATGGCTGGAGGGAGATGGAATGGTCAGGAATGGCTCCATGGCTGGAGGAAGATCGAATGGTCAGCCACGATGGCTGGAGGGAGATGGAATGGTCAGGAATGGCTCCATGGCTGGAGGAAGATCGAATGGTCAGCCGCTATGGCTGGAGGGAGATGGAATGGTCAGGAATGGCTCCATGGCTGGAGGAAGATCGAATGGTCAGCCACGATGGCTGGAGGGAGATGGAATGGTCAGGAATGGCTCCATGGCTTGAGGAAGATCGAATGGTCAGCCACGATGGCTGGAGGGAGATGGAATGGTCAGGAATGGCTCCATGGCTGGAGGAAGATCGAACGGTCAGCAATGGCTCCATGGCTGGAGGAAGATCGAATGGTCAGCCACGGCCCATGGCTGGAGGAAGATCGAATGGTCAGCCACGGCCCATGGCTGGAGGAAGATCGAATGGTCAGCCACGACCCATGGCGCATTAAACGGTCTCAGTTATTCTTGCTTTTTCGAATTTATCCAGAATGTATCCAATCCGCAGGGGTCACAATCGTAAAACTGAGGGTTTTCATGGTCATGTTCCCTGTAAACCCATATGCTTGCTCTGAGGAAGATCAGCCAAGCTAAGCAGGATTTGTTGCTAGTTTGTTTTGACAGTTATGATTAATAAGTTAAGGTAAGTTACTTAAGTTCTTAGGTTCTTAATGAACTTAAGAAGTAAAGTTAATTAAGATTAAGTTCGTCATTACAGGGTGTCATCTTTTCATAGGTGGTGAATTCAACGAGTTGGCATTTGTCGAGCATCACTTGGAACGAAGTGCAAAAACTGAAAACTCAAAAGAACGGTAAAAAGCAATGTCAAGTGCGCGCATATATCTTTTAAATTTGGCAATACAGTATTTAATGTATCACCACTAACATTTCACATATACGATATCTTAGCCAGAAAAGCTTTGCACTTTGCTTTGAGCTTTGAACAAATTTGCCATTACCTATGACAGCTTCAAGTAAAAACATACAGGTCTTCTCCAAAGAAGCTCGACAGGTATACGGAATCTCATCGAACAACTACATATTCACTCAACTTTGTCGAGCACGTCGAGTGGCTGCTTACTTTCCGACCCGGAAGCTGCAAGGGGCCATCGTTGCACAAAAATGAACGAAAGTTTTTCGCACAGTCTGCTGATATTTGAAAAGTTCCACGTTGTCGAGAACGATGTAGAGCATCATCAGTTACCGGCGGGATTCGTCGAGAGGCCAACTTCTTATAACTCCCGATGGTATATTTGCGCTCTTGAAAAATGCACGGTCAGGATGAAATAAGAACTTAGATGCATCACACAAATAAGAACACAGATGCACACAGCCTGGCAATGGAGATGATAGTGCAAAGCCCAGTCTGCTGTTGAACTGTCAATCTGCCTTCCTTGCGGTGAATATAACGTGATCCTTCCTCAGCATATCACCCTTAATCCTGTTCAGCATTGAACGAAAGTGTGACCTCATTGAGGATGTCCTTCAACAGCACTTGCTTCAATGCGTCTGATCCAACATCTTGTCGATCTATCTTTGATTGTTCCGACAGGACATTTTGCTAAGTTTACTTCAAAGGTTTCGGCAGCGGTGCTTGTCACCAAATGTGACGCGGCCGAACTGACTGACGCGGCTGACATCAACAGAACGGCATGTTTGCCAGCTGACTCGAAACGGATGTTTGATGAACGGAGCTGACCTGGCCTGTGTGAGGAGGCGTCTTGTGGTCCTGACCTGACATAACCAGGATATGGGCGACCCGTTGTCTAAATTGACCAGAAAGCACATACAACTGCTTTGACTCAGTTATCAGGTGACCCAGGTGACCTAGATGACCTAGGTGACCTGACCTGACATTACCATTGGTGTCAAAATGATCTGACCCAGCTCAGTGCTCACCTGTGGCTGCGAGACACAGCAGGCGCGCCGTATCACGCTCCTTATATGGTCCGATGACACCTGCCCCCAGCAGGCGCCCTTGTCCCTCGAAGATCGCGGGAGGTTCCGGCGGCACTGTGGGCATAAACGTCATTCGTCACGCTCTTCAGTCACCAGGGGTGCACCAGGTATGCCATATGAGACATGCCAGAGGTCAAGTGGGACACGTAGAACACGTGGCGGGTGTGTGGAATGCGTGGCACGTCACATGGAATACTTGACAGGTGACGTCACATGGAATACTTGACAGGTGATGTGTGCAAACTGGTAAGCAATAGATTTTCTTTCATACGATTGATGAAACAATGTAATTTAACGACAGACAGGTAGTATTGGGTCCTGAGTATTTGCAACAAACATCCGCGCTACATATTTGTAATTTTCTGGACGAAGTTGCTTGGTAACTCATTGATACAATTTGCTCTCAGACTGCTTCAGAGACCATTAGCCATCTGTGGGACCGGTCCAGTGAGGAGGGTGATGCGTCCACCTGAACCAAAAACACTCCATAAACGCAAGTGCTACTCTCCAGCAGAGCCCTTTGTTGCTCATCTATCTAAATCACTAATTTTCTAGCCGTACGTCTGTCTGTCTGTGTATCTGTCTGTCTCTGTGTATGTATGTATGTGTCCTCATTTCTTTAGCCACACGCACAGCACAAACAGCAGCACCGATGACGGTGAAATTTGCACACGCGACAGCTTCAAGCTTTGTGACGATCCACGGCAAAAGTCAAGTCGCTCTGATGTCTGTGTCGGTCACAGCACGCGCCAGAAGGAAACATGATTTCCTTCTCTCGCAATGATAAATCCAATCCAAATAGCCGCGCTTGAAAAAGCTTTTAGCATTTGCTCGATGCTATTGGTTCTAGGGACCTCAGCTGAGCGGGGCCGCTAAATAAATACAACGCTGTAATACCTGTTTTGGTCGGCGTAATTCGGGTCGGCAAAGCTTGCCACCAAATATCATAATATTAATACGAGCGAGCGCGAAGCGCTCGCTCGTCCTTCCGTGGTATATGGGACAAATCTGAATATGAGCGGCCCGGCCCGACCCGGCCCGTGGTGACGCTTTTGAGAAGCTAATATCTCTGCAACCGCACGTCCGATTGACAAGCGTTTTTTTTTCTGAGTAGCCCCATCCAACCAAACCTGTTTGAAGCCAGTGCCGACTCATGTGGGTGACTACCACTGCGCGTGGCGCATGTCACGTGAGAGGTGTTGAAAGGTGTTTCCTCGCAAAAACTCTGCAACGGCTGAGCCGATTGTGTTCAAATTTGGTGTGTGGTTAGGGACCTCTCAGCTGCCACTTTTCTACAAGTCAGGGGTGGGGACCTCTGCGCGTGCGCGCGTGCACACCCCTATTCTATATCTCAGGAACGGCTTAGCCGATTGTGTTCAAATTTGGTGTGTGTGGTTAGGGACCCCACCGCCGCCGCCTTCCCACAAGTCATAGGTGGGGTGCCTCTGCACGTGCGCACGTGCACACCCCTATTATATATCTCAGGAACGGCTGAGCCTATTGTGTTCAAATTTGGTGTGTGGTTAGGGATCTCCAGCCGCCAATTTCCCACAAGTCAGGGGTGGGGTGCCTCTGCACGTGCGCACGTGCACACCTTTTTTGTATCTCAGAAGCTACTTGTCCTATCGAGTTGAAATTCGCCATACATTTCCTTCGCGCTCGCTCGTTCATCGCCGGCTACAGCGCCTTACTGGTATATATTCTCGAAGAACATGCTGCGCTTTAAACGCACTCCCGTTTGACGGATCGCAGGTTGATAAATGCAATTTTCCAACGATTCAGTGTAACCCCAAATAAGTTAACGGCACCACCGGCGCCAACGGCGTCGCCACTTCGCGCAGCGAAGCAAGATTGTCGCTTGTCTAAATCACGATTTTTTTAGCCGTACGTCTGTCGTCTGTCTGTGTGTCTGTATGTGTATTGTTTGTGTATGTGTCCTCATTCTTTAGCCACACGCACAGCACAGACGGCAGCACCGATGACTGTGAACTTTGCACACACGACAGCTTCAAGCTTTGTGACGATCCACGACAAAAGTCAAGTCGCGCCGATGACAGTGTCGGTCACAGCACGCGCCAGAAGGAAGCATGTTTTCCTTCTCTCGCAATGATAAACAAAATCCAAATAGCCGGCGCTTGAAAAAAACTTTTAGCATTAGCTCGAGCTGCGATGGTTCTAGGGACCTCAGCTGAGCGGGGCCGCTAAATAAATAAAACGCTGTAATGCCTGTTTTGGTCGGCGTAATTCGGGCTTGAAACGCACTCTCGTTTGACGGATTACAGGTTGACAAATGCAATTTTCCAACGATTCAGTGTAACCCCAAATAAGTTAACGGCACCACCGACGCCAACGGTGTCGCCACTTCGCGCAGCGAAGCAAGCAGGGGCTGCTTGTATAGTACTAAAAACTCCAAGCACTCCGCTTATAAAGCGGACAGTGTGTGCTGCACAGGCGGCTGCAACTATTTAAATAAAGCCTATTGCTAACTTGCGAAGGCATAATGATGTGGATGAGCGACTGACATTTCTTAGCTGCATAAATGCATTTCATCGGTCAATAGTTTTTCAAAAATCATAGGCGTGCAAAGGGGATGTAAAATGGGAGGCATTTTCTGATACAAATGTGTGCTGTTCGTGATTGTTTGGTACGAATGAACGTCACATGTGGGCAATATTTGCTGTAATTGGTTAAATTTAATATATTGCGCATAGGCAGATCCAGGAAAACACCATGTGAGTAACGCTTTCATCATCTTACTAATTTGAAGTTGGACCTAATTTGAGGTATGGTATCGCCTCCAATTTGTTGTACATGAGTGCGTCTCTGCCAGCAAACATGTATAATCCGAGTATGTATGATGCATATTGCATTGAACATGTTTCTGACGCATGTATTGCACCGCAAACTACGAAGAATGTATGCGCTGCACAACCGCATTGGTAACACCCTCCCCAAAACAAGAGCCTGGCACCACCTCTGCTGGCCCGTATTGATTTTATTTTGACAAACACCCGCCATTCAAAGTTAGGAAAAGTCACAAAGTTTCAAGACGCTAGGCCTCGCGGTTTAGAAGCGGCAAGTGAAAATCACCGGGGGGGGGGGGGGGGGCAGAATCTGCCCCCGCAGGGAATAGGGTTAAACGTGTACTGGCCATAGCGATATATACTATAATTGTAACTCGCTTGTTAACCATGACAGCAAAATTACAGCGGTCAGCTATCATTACGTTTCCACTCACACTGTAGACAGCTAACAGCTGAATGCATTTTTGCAACATTGAAGTCAGTCACTGGACATTGGTTTCAGATAGATGCCTTTTTATTGGGGAGGGGGGGGGGGGGGGGGGGGGGGGGGTCCTGCGCCAGGATTAGGTACAATTGGCAATTATTCAAGGTTTCATATCGTACACTTACGCGGGATGCCGAAATTTGAACGACGGGAACTGGCAAAGACGATCCGAGGAGGCCTATTGAGCTCAGTCGAGTGTTTGGATGTGCGGCAGGGAAAGCAATAACATCGGCAGTTTTCGACCAATATGCTGGCAACAACAGACCAGTATATTGTTGATTCTGGCGTCCAGACTGAATATATCGAGCCCTCAGCTACGAAACGAATCATCATAATCTTAAACGACGATGCTCGAGCTTCATCTTGAAATTGTAGCCGATGACCATGTGGTTATTTGATAAAAAGTAAATTAAGGAGAAAAAACAGCGTTCGGCTAGGTATATCAACAACATTCTTCATATTTATAATACATATTGACTCTATTGCAGTAAGCCTCTCGTTATCCGGTATGCAATTGTAGCTTCTTGCTTGCTACTTATGTGCATGGTGGAGAATACCTGGATCCCTTGCCTAATACCGAGGAATACTGAATATATTTCACTGTATCATTCCATAACGTGAAGGTGTGCTTTGAGTTGCCAAATTCGATATTCGATCCCCGATGTTATTGGCGTTGCCAGATGATGGATGACTTTTGGAGTATAGTATGGCAAGTTGAATTGACTGCGTATTGCCTTGCTACGACATTGTATACTTATCTTAAGCTTATAAAACGACGTTGATAATGCGTGTGGCATGTGGTAGTCAAGAGTAACTATGGGATGATTCCATCCACCTTCTTGTAGATAACGACGTTTAGTTATTTGGGGGAAAAAACAGACGCAATAAATCGTTAAGAGGATATAATACGGCTCTATTAAAGGTTGGGTTGCATTGTCCGTGGATATCGGTTGTCGAAATGACCCAGATTTATAGTTTGCCTGAGGCAATAGTCAGCATGAAACTAGCATGTGTGTGCTTTCAAATATGCATTTATTCCTGCTTTAGTAGGTATATCAGGCATGTATGTTCACCATTTAGCCTCTATCGCCTCAATGTATCACACACACAAAAAAATATATAAACCAAATGACGCTCGGAAGAGAGATCAGCGTACCTTTGAAATAATTGTGCGGGTTTTCGAAAGCAAAAATAAATACATCTTTAAAAAGACAAACGCCACAGAACAATTTATTAGAAGCAATTTATTCAAAGGTATATAGCAATTTATTAGAAGACAAATACAAAAACACGAGTCAGTGATTTTGTGACAAAAGCAGCCAACACTCCGTAAAAGGTTTCGCATGCCTTTATCAGTTCAGCTACTTGATTTTAAGCCTGTTTTGTGTTTATGTTATTCATAATGTGAAACAGTAACAATATGATATTCAATGATAACATTTCTTCCATAGCAGCTGCATGCTCAGAAATTGTTTAAAGGCAAATACTGAAAATACTGATGTCAAATACTGAAAATTGGTTTTACCTCTCAGCCGACAGATCTTGCTTTGCTGAATCGAATGGTATCACTCGTTCTTCTGTATAGATGATCCGGTGGCTCATAATGTTGAATTCCGTTTTGCATTTTCTACATGTTATGCCATACTTTTCCGTCCGTTTGGTATGGCGCTACATCCGGGACCTCCGATACACTCTCTGACACCGGCCCCTTATCTATTGGCGCCGCGCCAATACTCGAGTGTTCCGCTCACTGCTCAGCCACCCGAGCGGCGCGGCCGACCCTTGTCAGAGACTGTAGTGGGCGGAGCCGGCCATGATAAACTTATGACGTCATGCGTCATACAAAAGATAAACTTGCTGATTTCTCCAAGGATATCAATAAATTGCCCAAACCAAAGCCATATTCGTATTTTTCAGCTCAAGATACCCATTACTGCCAAACTTCAAGAAACCTGTCAAGGTGGGATACTCCATTTAAACTTAATAAGTGCCAAAGTCTGACACAAGGTACATTTTAAGACGAAGTTAACCAAGTTCAGTTGAACTCCATTTTGCTAAGCAAGTTTTAAAAGTGCTGTTCGCGGATGCTTACCCTCTGTCTGCCCTCTGTGTTCGTGGATGCTTACCCTCTGTTCGCGGATGCTTACCCTCTGTTCGTGGATGCTTACCCTCTGTCTTCCCTCTGTGTTCGTGGATGCTAACCCTCTGTTCGTGGATGCTTACCCTCTGTTCGTGGATGCTTACCCTCTGTTCGTAGATGCTTACCCTCTGTTCGCGGCTGCTTACCCTCTGTCTTCCCTCCGTGTTCGTGGATGCTTACCCTCTGTTCGCGGATGCTTACCCTCTGTTCGTGGATGCTTACCCTCTGTCTTCCCTCTGTGTTCGTGGATGCTAACCCTCTGTTCGTGGATGCTTACCCTCTGTTCGTGGATGATTACCCTCTGTTCGTGGATGCTTACCCTCTGTCTTCTCTCTGTTGTGTTCGTGGATGCTTACCCTCTGTTCGTGGATGCTTACCCTCTGTTCGCGGATGCTTACCCTCTGTTCGCGGATGCTTACCTTCTGTTCGTGGATGCTTACCCTCTGTCTTCCCTCTGTGTTCGTGGATGCTAACCCTCTGTTCGTGGATGCTTACCCTCTGTTCGTGGATGCTTACCCTCTGTTCGTGGATGCTTACCCTCTGTCTTCTCTCTGTGTTCGTGGATGCTTACCCTCTGTTCGTGGATGCTTACCCTCTGTTCGTGGATGCTTACCCTCTGTTCGCGGATGCTTACCCTCTGTCTTCTCTCTGTGGATGCTTCCTTCGTGGATGCTTACCCTCTGTTCGCGGATGCTTACCCTTCGTCTTCCCTCTGTGTTCGTGGATGCTTACCCTCTGTGTTCGTGGATGCTAACCCTCTGTTCGTGGATGCTTACCCTCTGTTAGTGGATGCTTACCCTCTGTTCGTGGATGCTTACCCTCTGTCTTCCCTCTGTGTTCGTGGATGCTTACCCTCTGTGTTCGTGGAAGCTTACCCTCTGTTCGCGGATGCTTACCCTCTGTCTTCCCTCTGTGTTCGTGGATGCTTAACCTCTGTTCGCGGATGCTTACCCTCTGTTCGTGGATGCTTACCCTCTGTTCGTGGATGCTTACCCTCTGTCTTCTCTCTGTGTTCGTGGATGCTTACCCTCTGTTCGTGGATGCTTACCCTCTGTTCGTGGATGCTTACCCTCTGTTCGCGGATGCTTACCCTCTGTCTTCTCTCTGTGGATGCTTCCTTCGTGGATGCTTACCCTCTGTTCGCGGATGCTTACCCTTCGTCTTCCCTCTGTGTTCGTGGATGCTTACCCTCTGTGTTCGTGGATGCTAACCCTCTGTTCGTGGATGCTTACCCTCTGTTAGTGGATGCTTACCCTCTGTTCGTGGATGCTTACCCTCTGTCTTCCCTCTGTGTTCGTGGATGCTTACCCTCTGTGTTCGTGGAAGCTTACCCTCTGTTCTTAGATGCTTACCCTCTGTCTTCCCTCTGTGTTCGTGGATGCTTAACCTCTGTTCGCGGATGCTTACCCTCTGTCTTCCCTCCGTGTTCGTGAATGCTTACCCTCTGTCTTCCCTCTGTGTTCGTGGATGCTTAACCTCTGTTCGCGGATGCTTACCCTCTGTCTTCCCTCTGTGTTCGTGAATGCTTACCCTCTGTCTTCCCTCTGTGTTCGTGGATGCTTACCCTCTGTTCGCGGATGCTTACCCTCTGTCTTCCCTCTGTGTTCGTGGATGCTTACCCTCTGTCCGCGGATGCTTACCCTCTGTCTTCCCTCTGTGTTCGTGGATGCTTACCCTCTGTTCGTGGATGCTTACCCTCTGTTCGCGGATGCTTACCCTCTGTCTTCCCTCTGTGTTCTTGGATGATTACCCTCTGTCTTCCCTTTGTGTTCGTGGATGCTTGCCCTCTGTCTTCCCTCTGTGTTCGTGGATGCTAACCCTCTGTTCGCGGATGCTTACCCTCTGTCTTCCCTCTGTGTTCGTGGGTGCTTACCCTCTGTTCGCGGATGCTTACCCTCTGTCTTCCCTCTGTGTTCGTGGATGCTTACCCTCTGTTCGTGGATGCTTACCCTCTGTTCGCGGATGCTTACCCTCTGTCTTCCCTCTGTGTTCGTGGATGCTTACCCTCTGTTCGCGGATGCTTACCCTATGTCTTTCCTCTGTTCGCGGATGCTTACCCTCTGTCTTCCCTCTGTGTTCGTGGATGCTTACCCTCTGTTCGTGGATGCTTACCCTCTGTTCACGGATGCTTACCCTCCGTCTTCCCTCTGTGTTCGTGGATGCTTACCCTCTGTTCGCGGATGCTTACCCTCTGTCTTTCCTCTGTGTTCGCGGATGCTTACCCACTGTCTTCCCTCTGTGCTCGTGGATGCTTACCCTCTGTTCGCGGATGCTTACCCTCTGTCTTCCCTCTGTGTTCGTGGACGCTAACCCTCTTTACCCTCTGTTCGTGGATGCTTACCCTCTTTTCGCGGATGCTTACCCTCTGTCTTCCCTCTGTGTTCGTGGATGCTTACCCTCTGTTCGTGGATGCTTACCCTCTGTCTTCCCTCTTTGTTCGTGGATGCTTACCCTCTGTTCGCGGATGCTTACCCTCTGTCTTCCCTCTGTGTTCGTGGATGCTTACCCTCTGTCTTCCCTCTGTGTTCGTGGATGCTTACCCTCTGTTCGCGGATGTTTACCCTCCGTTCGCGGATGCTTACCCTCTGTTCGCGGATGCTTACCCTCTGTCTTCCCTCTGTGTTCGTGGATTCTTACCCTCTGTCTTCCCTCTGTGTTCGTGGATGCTTACCCTCTGTTCGCGGATGCTTACCCTCTGTCTTCTCTCTGTGTTCGCGGATGCTTACCCTCTGTTCGTGGATGCTTACCCTCTGTTCGCGGATGCTTACCCTCTGTCTTCCCTCTGTGTTCGTGGATGCTTACCCTCTGTCCGCGGATGCTTACCCTCTGTTCGCGGATGCTTACCTTCTGTTCGCGGATGCTTACCCTCTGTATTCCCTCTGTGTTCGTGGATGCTTACCCTCTGTTCGCGGATGCTTACCCTCTGTCTTCCCGCTGTGTTTGTGGATGCTTACCCTCTGTCTTCCCTCTGTGTTCGTGGATGCTTACCCTCTGTCTTCCCTCTGTGTTCGTGGATGCTTACCCTCTGTCTTCCCTCTGTGTTCGTGTATGCTTACTCTCTGTTCGCGGATGCTTACCCTCTGTTCGCGGATGCTTACCCTCTGTTCGCGGATGCTTACCCTCTGTTCGCGGATGCTTACCCTCTGTCTTCCCTCTGTGTTCGTGGATGCTTACCCTCTGTTCGTGGATGCTTACCCTCTGTTCGCGGATGCTTACCCTCTGTCTTCCCTCTATTCGCGGATGCTTACCCTCTGTCTTCCCTCTGTGTTCGTGGATGCTTACCCTCTGTTCGCGGATGCTTACCCTCTGTTCGTGGATGCTTACCCTCTGTCTTCCCTCTGTGTTCGTGGATGCTTACCCTCTGTTCGTGGATGCTTACCCTCTGTCTTCTCTCTGTGTTCGTGGATGCTTACCCTCCATCTTCTCTCTGTGTTCGTGGATGCTTACCCTCTGTCTTCTCTCTGTGTTCGTGGATGCTTACCCTCGGTTCGCGGATGCTTACCCTCTGTCTTGTGGTCCGTAAACCAGTCTCCTCGGGCGACACGAACGAGTTTATGGTCTCTGCTCTGCCCAGCTCAACAGCGAATTTGCAGTGCGAAAACAGAAAACAAGAACTTCTTTACCGTTTGCATTCACCTTGCAAGCCTATGCCTTCACACTATTCACACTGTATGCCTCACTCCAGATGATACGAAGGATACTGCCGCCAATATACGTAATAACTTGGTATAAAATTACCAATTTGTCTAGTGAATGATACAATAGGAACGATATTGTTACGGATTTAAACTTAGAAAGCCCGTTTTGTTCTTAGCAATGTACTTCAATAGCAAGGTACTATACTGGGCACATCATCCATTCAGTTGGAACTCAAGATCCGCAAATGAGTAAAATGCTTGCTTCGCCAGAGTCTAATCTCAAGCAGTTTAACCCTCGGCAGTCTAACCCTCGGCTTTTTCGCCATTTGCGGCCTGACCTAACATCAATGACCTGTTGATCGGCTGATATCAACACATTAACCGAAGTGAGTCGAATGAGTGGCTCAGGATGCCCGACCTTGGAATAGATGCATGCCATAGATGCGGATTTTTTCTTCAGACATAACATATGTTCATTTCAACATACCCACTATAGTATTATTGAATGTATACTATGTTAAAATGTATTTATAAAAAAAAATATTTGAATTTTGAGTCCGATATTTTTGGCACCACGAAAAGTCTAATATATGTAGTTTCATGCATTATGCGTTAGTTTTCCCTCGGTTAATTGTCAGATTTTGATAGACTTAGTCGCGACTGTTTCAAACAGGTGGATCTGAGTGTCTGGCAGGGAAATGAACTTACATTCCTGAAGAACAGGGATGATTCAGAAATCACATCTGAATGAGCAAAAGTAATGCTGACAAATATCAACAAGGTTGCGATAGTTGTTGCAGATATTGAACATGTGAAACCCAATAAAAGTGACTGCCATGCCAATGATTGCATGCGAATCACCACTGCCTCAACGGAAAGGAACTTTTAAAACAAGACAAAAAATAATACACCGTATGACAGTAACTCCGCTCTTCCTGACTGTATTTTTGAATGTCTCATCTTGAATGTTTCCAGTCTGTGAGCTGGTGTTTATTTCCTTTGCTGGTCTCGTAGCATGGCAGCGCTCTGTGAACATATAGCCACTCACGGCCGACGTCAGACTGCCAATCTCAGACAGCCGCCAGCACCCATATGCAGCGAATAGCGCGACATTATTGGGGTCGTACGGATCGTAATCAAGGAAAAGTCCTGGAAAGTAGCTTAAGCCTCCCACGCTTCAGGCCAAATGACCAGTATTCCTGAAGGACTATTGAAACACTTGGTAACCAGCTGGACACAGATGCAACGGAAATAGTCATTGTCCGGCGTCATTGAAGGAAATATTCAAGCCAGCAACGTGTTCTCCGGAGAAATCCCAACATAGAACAGGATGTGTCACAAAGGTGAACTACGCAACTTCAAAGGTGGCGCAAATCCTAGGATTTAAGCCCAGCAACACCGCAATGAACATTACAAAACGCTCACCGAATATTTCAATTCGAAAATACTGCATGCATTACATGCAAATTATAAAAATAACAAAATGTATGTCCGAAAGCCACCGAATAACACTAACATTTTGCCCGCCCCTGTAAATCAGTAGGGAGATCGCTGGGTTTCTGACCTCACCCGGTGGTGGCAGCCCGGGTTCGAGTCGCTTCGGCGCTCGCTATTTGCTCCTGACTGGGATGGCCTGCGGCCGGTGGCAGCGGTTGCACTTATGGTCGGATGACGTCAGTGATCGGGGCGGTTATTCTGGGCAAGTAAAACTTTCGCTTCTAAATTATGCCGGCCACCAGGAATTGCGTGATCGGATGGTCGGGGTCAGGGTCTGCGCATTAAGCACTGCTTAAGTGCTTAGTGCGGGTCCTGACTTCGGAAATCGGCGCCCGATCATTCAAAAAGTTCGGACTAAATTATAAAAAACAAGCACAATTTTGACAGGCAGCATGAACATCATCGAAGCACAACAAAACAAAACCCGGCTTATCTCATACGAAACACTCCGTATTCGCCAACATACTCCACCGCTCAACAAAACAAAACCCGGCTTATCTCCTACGAAACACTCCGTATTCGCCAACATACTCCACCGCTCAACAAAACTGTGTGTGTATGGCACTCGGCCTGCGGTGCTACAACTTCTGACAGGGAAGCAAGACATAGATATTAGTTTGGTTCGATGTTGTGTTTATAATACCATTCATAATGGTATAATGCTCATGCTAATGCTCATGCTGGACAGGTATTTATGAAAAGCGTATAATGTCTTTGTGTGGGCCTGCGTATATGTAAAGTACTAGCTGGGGAAACCGGCGTTGCCCGGGAAATTAAGTACCTGGCGGTGTATTGGAAGCCAAAACACATACAGGTGGCTTACAACCCATAAGCCAGACTTGAAAAATACTCGCTACCGGCTTTTCTATAATTGGAGCATTGAAACCAAGGCCACAGTCATGAATCCAATTTTAGAGTATTCTAAATTTGGATTTCTCTCCCACTATGCCATCAATCGATACTGGCCCCTGGCACTATGGGTGACAATTTGAGCATCGTAATGCCTTTTATGCATTGAAACCAAGGCCACAGTCGTGAATATAATTTTAGTGCACTCTGTCAGTAATTGGTGCTGTAAATATACATTTCTCCCCTACTATGCCACCAAGGTCAGTCTGGCAATTCCATGAGTGTCACTAACACATGATGATGACAATTGGGGCTTATGGTTGTACCCAGTACCAACTGCATTAGTCATATCACCCGCTCCAACCCAAAGCTCGGATAAGAACATTGGCTTTCATGCTATCAGAAGGTTGCCAATGCTGACATACCAAAGCACCATGCGGTGGTCTTGTCTGCATTCTGATAGCATGAAGTCTGAGGTCAGGGCGTGTCCGAAGATTCAACTTTTACCTACTCTATGTATCGTCTACACCACCAATAGCATGAAAGGGGTCTCACTAACACATGATGATCACAATTAGGGCTTATGGTTGTACCAAGTACCAACTACCAACTGCATTGGTCATATGTCCCACTCTAACCCAAAGCTCGGATAAGAACATTGGTTTTCATGCTATCAGAAGGTTATCAATACTGATACACTAAAGCACCATGAATTGGTATTGTCTGCATTCTGATAGCATGAAGTCTGAGGTTAGGACGTGTCCGCAGATTCAACTTTTACCTACTCTATGTATCGTCTACACCACCAATAGCATGAAATGGGTGTCACGAGGTTAGGACGTGTCTGAATATTCAACTTTTACCTACTCTATGTATATGTCCCACTCTAACCTAAAGCTCGGATAAGAACATTGGCTTTCATGCTATCAGAAGGTAATCAATACTAACACACTAAAGTACCATGCATTGGTATTATTCTGATAGCATGTAGTCTGAGGTTAGGACGTGTCCGAAGATTCAACTTTTACCTACTCCATGTGTCGTCTACACCACCAATAGCATGACAGTCCAGTATGTTGATGTATCTTGTCATGACCAGAGTTTGAGTGTGTGCCTACATTATCACAGTTCAAAATATCTGCAGAATTAATGTTACCAATGAAATAAAATATAAATTCAGTAAGATCAGTAAGAAACATAGGGCAACATACTCACATCTTTCAGGCTGTACATGGGAAGACATTGACACCTCTACTATTTTATCTTATTCTTTTCCACATCCTTCATGGCCCCTTGGTAACAGACACTGGTAAACTAAACTCACGGTAGATAAAATACTACTAAACTGAAACATGACTCGTATAAAGATGAGGGCACAATGAGAGTCAAAACACCGCCTCAAACTCTAAATGTATATTTTGCCCCTGCTTCTGCAGTTTAAAATAGCTGCAGAATGAATGTCACAAAAGCGCAACATATGAAGAAATTCGGGCCCACTAAATATAAATATCATTGCAATCAATATCAATTCCATGCTTTCACAATTTACTTGAAAAATATAGAGGTCCGATCTGAATGGTAGTGGTATACTGACATGCCTGCCATCATGCTGATTCAGATAATGTATGGGTTTTGGGTCCATCACCAATGGTTTTCGAGTTTATGGCGTTAAAACGGTTTGAATTTGCCCTTTATATAGGAGATCGTACTATAATTCACGAGAAACGCGTCTTTTCATAATCCTACTATTTGTTGCACATAATTTATTTTATTTGTATTCATGAATGTGAACTTTGAAAATGGTTACGATACACCTCGCCTATGAAATTCAAAGGATTGCATGAGTATCTAACTTCCGACTACTGTTTTGCCTTCACTCGAACACCAAGAACCAATGAAAAGAATCGACAGAATTTCCCTGTCAAATAGAGCCGGTGGCCCACGGCTGCCGCTGCATTCAGACCTCGGAGACTGACTAGTTAACCCACAGAAACAGCCATTCAACCACAGCAGGTGTCGTTAAACCGCGGGAGCTGCCGTTAAACTCGACTGAGTGTGGGATGGATGCTGGCTCATGGCATACATCATGAGCGTCGAGGGCGTGATGAGCTGTGACTTTGTAGGTTTCCACGGCAGCGAATAACCTGAAGATATTTAAATAAAGGTTATTTTATATCTGATACATTCAACATCCTCATTGCGAGCGACTCTATGGTGTTGAGTGCAGGGGCGTCGCCACCGGGGGATCTGGGGCTGGGGGCCGCCCCCCCCCCCCCCCCAGTATCGTGTCGGCCGGAGTCCGGCCTCCAGATTCGCAGGATTTAAACATTAGCCCTATGTGGTTGCCCCCTCCCCCACAAACCCCTGGCTGCCCTCCCCACCCACTCAAAATTGTGTGGCGACGCCACTGGTTGACTGGTGTGCACAAAGCTAATGAGCAATTCAAGCATTTCACTACTAGCTAAATTGCTGTCCCATTTCGCATTGCCGAGCGCCACGCAAATTATTGGCTCATACTAGGAATTAATATACTAATTTACTCGCTTTAAATCAGCAGAATTACAGCTCACGCATGGCATGTGAGTTACCAGGCAACAATTGTAAGCAGCTTTAGCTGGAGCCAACTAAATCGACGGCTTATGAATATTATGTGATTGCGCAATCTTGTTTCAAAGAACGCGTAAGACACAAAGCGATTTATTTCACATGAAAACTTCAAAGTTCTCGAGCGCTAATGGCAAGATTCTCAGATTCTCAGATATATTTGTGCATGACCTCAAGTTGAGTATTGTCGCGCATCGTTTTCACATCGTTTGTCTCATGCACACCACTCGTCACTCATATAACATTGGATCTTGTTGTCTACACATCACATGATAAGATATGCTGTATATGTACATTTGACATATATGCCACGTTGTGCATGGCAGGGTATTCTACATTATGTTTTCGTTGTACCTATGGTAGGGTTTTGGTAGAAGTCCTTCACAAGTTGAGATTGTCACTGCTTGCATGGAACAGGCTAACTCTTCAGTTAGCCTGTTCCTTAGCCTTATTGTGCTAGGGAAGTAAGAGTGTTGGTAAGTCTGGATTGAGCTGTGTGTTCAATGATTAGCCTGTTCCATAGCCTTATTGTGCTAGGGAAGTAAGAATGTTGGTAAGTCTGGATTGAGCTGCGTGGTTCAATGAAGTGAAGTGGATGCCTTATGGCTGGTTGTAGTGTTTGTGGAGGAATGGTTATTGCCAACGATATTGTGTTGGATTTTGTAGAACATGTGTAGTTTGGATTTATGTCTTCTATGTTTAAGAGACGGCCATTTGAAGGACTTGAGCATTTCTGATACACTGCTGGTCCTCCTAAAGTCACCCTTGCATACTCTGGCTGCACGCCTTTATACACTCTTAAGTTTATCAATGCTTTTTTTGGTGTAGGGATCCCAGATGGCTGATGCATATTCAACAATAGCTAGAAGAAGTATGTTTACCACAAATGTGTGTATAACATTATAAGTATCAACGTGCCTTGTTGAGTTCCTTGTTTGGGTGCATCAACCTTGCCTTGTTGTGCCTTGTTAAGCCTTGCTTATTCTTGCACTGGAAACTTAGTAAATGCAAGTCAAACAGCTGACTTCCTTCTGAGTACGAGAAAAAAACGAACAAATGTATGAAACACTCAAACTTTGTTGCGTCTTCTTTGAGCAGCAACGATGCGAATTTGTCTTGCGCCATTTCGGCGGATTTTACGGCGTCCGATAGTGGCGCAGTTGCGGCAATACTTCGCCGCATCGGACGCCGCATCTTCGAACGTCTCGTCATTTCACTTTGTCTGCCACGCCTGACGCGCGATGCAGCCGCTCGCCGCAAAATACAGAGCCGCTCTGCACAAGTTTACTGTTTATATCCGCCGTAAAGCTCGGTCGAGACACACTTTGAGTGGTCTGGACAGAGTTGCTCGGCGGGTTTTGCGCGCGCGACCGATGCCTGCTGCGTCCACTGGGGCCGGGCCCCCGCGTCGAGACGCAAGTTATCCGTGAACGGTGCAGTCGGTGACAGAGAGATCGTCATAGGTGGGGAATTGTCAAAATGTCAGGGGGGCTTTTTCACCGCCAGCAGTCCAGCCTAGCCTAAGTTGGAGCAAAGGGGGGGGGGGGGGGTGGAGGGGAATGCCAAGTTAGCCCAACCCATTTCTTCCATTAGCCTGCCAACTGTCAAATTTCAATGAGTTTCGTTTATACTTCTTAGATCAGCTATTTCAATATATTATTCAGGATCAGTTTTAATGTGGGTTGAGCCTACTCAGTCCTATATATACTTGAAGTCATGTTGTGTAGTATATCTTCTTACTTTATGCATTTTTATGCATTGCATCCTCCTAGTGAAAGAGGATTAAAACAGAGGTAGATAGGAGTGGAAAGGACATGGAAGTTGAAGAGACTTACAATTATTGTTGAGCATCTAAAAAAAATGTTTTGTTTTACTTGCACTAAGGAAAGACAAAAGGCTTGACTGTTTACGTTTCATCTTTCAGAACAGGACCACAACAGGAAAACAGGATATTGGTCTGGAAAATGATAGAGAACCGTCAAACCTGGTGACTGGACAGCTCAGTGTGGGCACACATTGAAATACAAACAAAACATCTTCTAATATGTACAATCAGTGGCGGATCCAGGATTTTCTAAGGCAGGGGGCTTCAGGCCCGAGGGCGGCATATTTCCTCGGTAACAGGGGCGGCATGGTCCAAAGGGGCGCCAATCCAATATGTCAATTAAACGGGCCAAATATGCCTCCTCCTTAACCTGGGTACGGGGGGGGGGGGGGCAGAATCTGCCCCTCCCGGATTTTCTCAACATCGTGAAACTATGATAGATATTGACGTGAAACGTTCCGTACCTTATGTTGCATCCATTTTCGTCTTCTCTCAACATGTCAGTTGGGCAAACTACAGTGGCGATCAAAAATAGATCAATCAATTTTTATACTTTGTTATGCCCATATTTGGGCATACATGCAGTATCAAACTGTGAGGCCTATGTCATTGGGCCGTCGGAGCAACATACGCATACTCGGAGGTTAAAAAGTGTTGGGGAACATGTTGTCCATCAATATATCGGAATAATAATGTGACCAGATTCAGCAATTGCCCTTGTTCCACTGTAAATGACGATCTAAATATGGATTCCGTGACGCAACGACCACAGCGTGAAATACATTTTTAGATCGGTCGTCAGCCGGCTAATCCAATTTTAGATCATGAAGTCAGGTGGCGAATCAAAATTTACATCGCTGAGGCTGCTGCGAGTGCCAAAATTGAGATCGCCGACCCTTACTTTGGCCAAATTCGCCAAAGTAGGGATCTGATCATATACAAGTACAAGACAATATGATGGCGCCATTCGTGCAGTTTCAACCGAGACAAAATCCAGGGGGTGATGGGCATTTTTTTAAGGGTGATAGGGTGTTTGAAGGTGTGAATGTCAGGAAAACAATCAATTTTTAGATCGGATCTCCTTATAAGGGCATGCTCCGCCCATTTTCATGACGTCACGACCTAATTTTTGATCGACCCATTTTTAGATCGCCTCCCCGTAGTTTGCCCAACTGATGTCATTCAAATTAGTGAAGTAGTTTGGGAGATAATGACGTTTTAGTGACGTCAGGTCATGCAATTTTTGGTGGAAAAACGATAAATGTTTGAAAAACCGCAGAAAATCGTGTTGTAAAGCAAATTGCAAAAAAAGTCAAATGAAAGAAAATGGCTATCTCGTATTTGCATTTTGTCAGTTTTTGACCAAAAAGAAAACTGATTTGTTTAGGAAAAATCCCACAAAATACACATTTTCAAAGATAGAAAAAACGGAATACATATTGGATAATCAAGTATGAATGATACCCACGCCAAATTTCAAAGTAAAATCTTTATTTTTGACTGACTTATGGCTCCCAAGTATGATTAACTCATGACGTAATTTGTTTAAATTGCATTTTATGGCTTTTAATTACCAGATACAGGCAAATGAATGCCACCACTGTATTTATTAGACAAAACTGGCCTAGAAACATGACCTTTTTATTTATATTAATCAATTTCAAATTTTGACCTTATGCAACCTGACCTTGACCTGAACTTCGCCTAAGGGCCATTATATGGGGTGATGGTGTAAAACTGGCTACTACTATCAAATTATACGTGTAAAATAACCCATAAAAAATGTGTCGCATGACTTTTGTAGACCTTTTGCCAATAGTTATATTTTCTGACCTGCCCATGACGACTTGACCTTTGCTTACAATCTCAATTTCCCTTATGCGGAAGATGTAGCATGCCTCTGAGAGCACTTTGTGCCATAATAGTCGCAATATAAGGTTTTAAATGGAAAGTATAGCAAATCAACCCAGATACCTCGATTTTGACATTTCACCTGACCGTGACCTGACATGTGACTTTATTTTGAACATTTCACGTATGCTTTACGTGCGTGAGCGTCTCATTGAGAGCTTTCGATTGTTTACTTGCGCGTCTTGCTGCGGTTATTGGTTCGGAAGATAACGAGGTGGCAGAATATGCCCCCACTCCAGTTCGGTTGAATGCCCCAGCGGGGCACGGGACCCTTTTGAACGTCTGCTGGCATGATCGAAGGTCCGACCGCGGATATACGTTCACAAGATTTATACGTTCACAAGATTTATGTTTTTTTATTCTCCGGGCTAACTACATGTAGCCCGGAGAAGCAAAACAACATATTGTCGCAACATCGGGAAACTAAGTTGCATACGTGGATAAACAAGGAGAGCCAAGTCTTGTGTTACGACAGTGAGTCGTTCTTATTGGGTCGCGCCAATCCAAGGGGATTATACAAGTTTTCAGCGTCGGTCACCGATTTTTACGACATTTGGTCTCACGATCAAATCGAACCACCTGTTTGCCAGAATCAGGTCCATTTTGACCGTACAGGTCTCCTTCAAGGTAAAATTAAATGTCAAAGGACGGGGGACGCTGTAGCGCCCAAAGTTTGTGTCCGATTGCAACACAAATGGTCTCAAACGATGCCCCGTTCCCATTTCCAGGATGGCAAGCATTCTTAGAGTAAATTTGGTCCCCCCGTGACCTTCAAGGTCAAAGGACGGGGAACGCTGTAGCGCCCAACCTTGGGCGCTAACTTAAAGGTCACGGGCACAACTCTAAGAATGCTTGTCATTCTGGAAATGGAAATGACGGAGAAAAACATTCCGGCCTTTGACCCTGAATTTGTCATTAATGGTCACGGGGCTTGACCATGAAGGTCACGTGGAACAACTCTGAACATTCTTGTCATCTTGGAACTGGGCACAAGGAATCGTTTGAGACCAATTTGTCGCGATCGGACGGTAACTTTGGGCGCTACAGCGTTCCCCGCCGTTTGACCTTGAATAATATCTTGAAGGAGACCAGTAAGGTCAAAATGGACCTAATTTTTTGTAAAGGAAATAGTTCACCTTCAACATTAGTTTTAAACTGAGATAGCAGTTTTGTAGCCCGTGTTGGGAAACCCCTATCTGCAAGTTTTCTTGACTGAAAAGACTCTCCAGCCGAATATATTTGAGTTTTTGGCGAAGGAATGCGGTGCTGGCTAAAGAATGTTGTACTGGTTCTAGCCCGGGCAGAGGCTATATCATCAGCCAATCAGCTTGCAGCTGGTGCTAGCAAGCGAATCGCCGGCCGCCGGTTGGCACATCTCCAATGCGAGTCTATCTTTACGCGACTACTTTCGAATCTGATTGGCTGAACCATTTTTTACATTCGCGTGACGTCAGGTCTCTGACTCAGAGAGTATGCATATAGTTTTGATAAACAATGCAAATTTACGGCCTTCTGTCCTGAATCGGCGCAATATAAGGCCATTTTTGACAATATAAAAATAAATTGTATTACAAAATATAATAAAATCGTGTTGGGTAAAGAAAAATCCAAGGTGAACTATTTCCTTTAAAGCAGGAGGTTCGTTTTGACCTTAGTCCTAAGGACCAAATCGCGTAAAAATCGGTGACCGACGCTGAAAACGTTTCTGTGGAGCTGTGGAGTGTGGATATCATGGACATTGGACATTCATCCAAGCTATTTTTAGGCGCCCCGAGTGTGAAAGGTACAATACGTCAGGGCCTTCAACGCCTCGCCAGGCATATTAAAAAAGTGTCACGGTTATTTCATTGGGGTTCAGGCCTCTTCGTAGGCACCATCCAGGGCGCTATCGGGATTGTGGGAGGGGGGGGGGGGGGGGAGTGTGTTATTGGTTTCGAAGGTCACGGGTGCCGGGTCGCCGTCGGAGGGAAGCTGAAGGCGTCAGGGTGCCATCATTCTGAGTGCGCCGGGACACCGCATCGCTTTCGGGCCGGCAAGGTGCCATTCGGGGGCGGTATGATACCTTCCGAGGGTAGCAAGATGCCTTCCGAGGGTGGCAAGACGTCTTCCGAACTCCGAAGACGGCATATTGCACTCTGAGGGCGGTAAAATGTCTTCCGAGGGCGACAAAATGTTTTCCGAGGGCGACATGATGCTTTCCGAGGGCGGCATAATGCGCTCTGAGGGCGGCAAGATGCCTTCCGAGGGCGGCAATATGTCTCCGAAGGCGGCATGATGCCATCCAAGAGCAGTATAATGCTCTCTGGACTCTGAGGAGGGCATGATGCCTTCTGAGGGCGGCATAATGCGATCTGAGGGCGGCAATATGCCTTCCAAGGGCGGCAAGATGTCTTCCAAGGGCGGCATGATGCCTTCCAAGAGCGGCATAATGCGCTCTGAGGGCGGCAGGATGCCTTCCGAGGACGGCATATTGCGCTCTGAGCCCTGAGGGCGGGATAATGTGCTCTGAGGGCGGCAAGATGCCTTCAGAGGGCGACAAAACATCTTCCGAGGGCGGCATAATGCACTCCGAGGGCGGCAAAATGTCTTCCGAGGGCGACACGATGTTTTCCGAGGGCGGCATGATGCCTTCCAAGGTCGGCATAATGTCTTTCGAGGGCGACGATGTAACTTCTGAGGGCGGCATAATGCGTTGTGAGGGCGGCAAGCTGTCTTCTGAGGGTGCCAGGGTGCCTTTCAAGAGTGCTACGACGCTGTCGGTAGACACAAGAGCGCCCTGGCGGCCTTCCGAGAACGCTACGGCGCCTTCGGCGCCGGCAAATCCTTTGCAAGAACGGCGCCGCGGTGCCTGAGGGCGCCGTTTTCTAGGGCAGGGGGCTTCAGCCCCTACGCCCCCCCCCCCCCTGGATCCGCCACTGTGTACAATTGGATTAATATAGGTGGGACTGTCACTGGAGTAAGCACAAAAATAAAATGACCACTTCTTATTCTTAAATTGAATGAATCAATATTAGTTATCCTGAAACACACATAGCAACTTATACATTTCCCTTTAGCATCAGCATCGTAACATAATGATTGCATATTACTAGAATGAGGCAATTGACGTCCCTACTCATACATTTTCACTTCAACCTAATGGGATAGGTTAAATGGCAGAATTCAAATACTAAATAGGATTGGTATGGAAGTGACAGGACGGAGTAACTTACCTATATAGGCAAAGGTGGGTGAACAATCCCAAATTCAACACTGCTGTCAAAAAGGGGATCCTAACATTGACAACAACCGACCCACTTTTAACCCACTATTTGACAAGCTCAATGAAACATTATTGTAAGCATGAGTTTTTTTGTATTCTTCACTCCATCAAATTAAAACAACAGATGTCTGATAATGAATTGCGACATTTTGAAATAGGTATTCAGATAATATATCAACCCGTATTATGTTAGGAACCCCAAGGCGGAAGTTCAGTCAAATTGTATCTCTAGTCTCTTTATTAAGATAGTTTGCTGGTTGCTCTTATGTACCCCTATACCCACCCAAAGCACAATGGTAGTGGCACATCTATGATTTAAACATTCAAAGCAAGGCCGCCGGCGACTCTGACTGGACTAGGGCCTTGACCAAGCCACGACCAAGTCTTGACAGCAGGCGGCCATGGCCTTGACACTGATAATAACAAGACTGGTGAGCACGCCTATTTTTTAGGTAGACCGAGAAGTGCCACATCCACGTATCTTTCATACTACGGGAGCCATAAGTCAGTTAAACATATTTACATTGCTTTGAAATTCAGTTTGGGCATCGTCCATACTTGGTTCTCCGATATTTTTTCCGGATTTTTAATATGTTTGAATATTTTGATTTTGTGGTGAAGAAAGTGTTTTATTCCAGAAAATCAAAATTTGCAAACAATATTCAAAAACCGGCATAAATATTGAGAAACAAGTACGGACCAAGCCAAAACCGAATTTCAAAGCAATATCTATATTTTTGACTGACTTATGGCTCCCTAAGTATGAAAGGTACGTGGATGTGGCACTTCTTGGTCTACTCCAAAAATATGCATGTGGCACATGCATCAGTATTTTGTCTCGCTGGTGTGTGTCTCGAATGTGACGCTGATTAGCACCCGTTGTAGGCAAAGTTGCAAACATTTGTAAGGGCCAGGCTGTGTTTGGGTAAGTTTGTTGATTTGTACTAATACTCTTATACAATTAATGATTTAACTATCTTTCTGAACATGACTTGAACATAGCTTTTTTTTCTTCTTTAATTTTTTTTTTTTTCGTCCGTATGTTTTGTATGGATGGATTTCCGAGGTCAGGACCCGCGCTAAGCAGAGCTTGTTGTGCAGGTCCTGACCTCACCACCCGATCGCGCAATTCCTGTTGGCCGGCAGAATTTAGAGACGAAAGTTTTACGTGCCCGACATACCTGGACACGGTCCGCCCCGCTCACTGACGTCACCTGACCTTGAGTGCGACCGCTGCCACCGGACGCAGGTCATCCTAGTCAGGAGCAAATAGTGAGCGCCGAAGCGACTCGAGCCCGGGCTGCCACAACCGGGATAGGTCAGAAGTCCAGCGCTCTCCCGACTGAGCTACAGGGGCGGACTTGATACCCAAGCTTGATACCCAATGCGCAGATTCTGTCCCAAGTAAGTACATTACAGGAATTGATTTGTTTGTATTCACCCATTTGCCCAGGTTACGTTTAATACACCCTTCAACCACTGCAAATGCTATGGATATTTGGTAACATTCCATGGTTTATAATGCAAGCGTATGCAAATATTCACATAAAACGCATCGTTTCCAGGGTGCATTGAACGTTGCCCCAGTTTATCTCCGTGTATGTACCTAGGTAAATGCCTGAAAGCTCATAAAGCCAGGACTGTGACAGGTGATGTAATTGTAGAGGTAAACAAAAACATGTGCAAAGCTGTGCAGCAGCGCTCAGAATGAGTTTTTAAGTTTTTGGAGTGATCTGCTAGTTGGAGCGTACTTTTGAATCTGATGGGATGCTTTTGGCAGTGAGGAGGTGCACTTTTGGGCTCAGGTGGTGCTCGAGCACCCCCAAACCCCAATTTTCCAGTTATGGAGATCATCTTCATTATTACTCCCTGTGATCCGCCACGGGCTGGGTCGGACAGGAACGAGCACACCAACGCTCAATTGGTCTGTACCCCATCAACGCCCGCACCCGCATACATCGCCGATTCGCTTCAACCGTCTCTTTGGGAAGGCTGTCAACTGCATGCGATTCGCTGATCAGCGTTGTATTATATAACGCTGACGGACAGAGCTAGTAAATTCTTACTTAACCCTCGCCCGGGTAGGGGGGTGGATGCCGACCTCCCCCCTCGGTTTTTCGGGCATAACTCGCGTAGTTATCAACTGATTGCGATGCAACTTTACGTTCCTTACTATTGAACAATTTAACAAATACTCTGAAAATTTTGAACTTCTACTCTACATGATCCGTGACCTATGACCTGTTTATCAAGGTCATGTCAGGCGCAACTGGCGTCCCGTAGTATCGATGCTTGTATTTGTGCAGTTTCCGAGTGTTTGTTGTACAGGAGTAAATGCACAGTTGTTACCAGGTGACATTTATGGTTTCCACCGAGATCGTGACCTCGGTTGACCTTCTCAGAGGTCAACCGGGGTCAATGACCTCCGATGACATGAGATTACTTTTTTGGCTTCTAGCAGTTTCTAGGGCATTTTGTGACGGACGCTGATTTCAAATTTGACATCCTTTTTGCGTTATTATAGGTTCCACTGGAGTCATGTACTTTCACAAGTCAACCAATGTCACTGACCTCGGATGACCTAAGAGGACCTTATTTGATTTGGGTAGTTTCTAGGACATTTTGTGACGCTGATTTCAAATTTAGCATCCATTTTTTTTCATAATAATATGCGCATTCATGATTCTAGCTGGATAAAATTCGATTTCTACGCATTTACAATTTGGATGATATTTGGTCCATTGCCATGACCTCAGAGGTTACCTAATGACCCAGGACCTTAAAATCGGGTATCAGCGTCTCCCTCTCGTCACAAGCAACACACTCGCTTTTGAATTGATGATCTAGCTCAATTAGGGGCGAACCACAATAGGGGGTTGGGTCGACCCCCGCCCCCCCCCCCCCCCCTACCGGGTCACGCAGGTATTTTGCCCTACCCGGGCGAGGGTCAAAGGGAATGTTTGACCTTTGTATTGGTTTTGAACTGAGATAGTCATCTTTGGCCGTTATTGAAATGTCTAAATTATTAAGGCCATTTTCCCGCCGCTGATTGTCTGACAGCCACTTCAAACTCGTTGCTCCTGGAAGTCAGACGACCTGTATTTCTCGAACCTTGGCTGGATTACCGAGTACGATGTAAACAACGGCCAACGCGATAGGTTCCGGCCCAAGTTGAAGTTTTTAACGTTGTTTGAAGTCTCAGTTATGGATTGTCGATTGATTGTTTTAAAAATAAATATTGAGCTATCGCAATGCCTCGCACTCGTCATTGTGTTATGTGCGGGAGAAGACACAGTTCCGCAATGTTTGTATTTAAGTCGCCAGAATTGTCTGGAAACGATTGTGCCATATGTTTGGCAGCTAAAGGCTTTCTCTAAAGCTCTCTATAGCTCAATAATGGCGTTATCTTCCCAAATAAAATAAAAAATGTAGAAAGTTAAGTGACTTTTCGAGAGGAAAACAAATATCACTATCGTTTTCAGTAGCACTTACTTCATATTTTCGACTACAACCAGCGTATATTTGACAACTTTCAAAAAGGTGAAACATTCCCTTTAACTAGGCGGATCGGGATTATATTATAAACACCGATGGACGGTGGTGGTACAAAGTGCCTCCTCACTTGACTGTAGATGAATCGGCTTCAGATTATATAATAATCGTCGGAAAGGGTTAGTAAAAGTGTCTTCTTTATACTAGACAAGATGAATCAGCTTCGTATTAACACCGTCGGAAAGGGTTGGTAAAAATTGCCTACTTACTAGACTAGTTGAATCGGCTTTACATATTTTGCATAACACGGATGGACAGTGATGAAAAGTGCTCACTTACTAGACTAGCTTAATCGGTTTATATATTGTATACCAATAAGACGCCGAAGTGGGCGATGAACGACCGAGCGCGAAGAAAATGTATGGTAAATTTCAACTCCATCGGGTAAGTAGTTTCTGAGATACAAAAAGGGTGCGCACGTGCGCACGTGCAGCAGCACCCTACCCCTGACTTGTGGGAAAGTGGCGGCTGAGAGGTCCTTACCCACGCACAAAATTTTAACACAATCGGCTCAGCCGTTCCTGCGATATAGAATAGGGGAGCGCTCGTGCGCACGTGCAAAGGCACCCCATCCCTGACTTGTGGGAAAACGGTGGCTGAGAGGTCCCTAACCACACACCAAATTTGAACGAAATCGGCTCAGCCGTTCCTGATATATAGAATAGGAGTGTGCACGTGCGCACGTGCATAGGCACCCCGCCAATAACTTGTGGGAAAGTGGCGGCTGAGGGGTCCTTAACCACGCACCAAATGTGAACACAATCGGCTCAGCCGTTGCGGAGTTATTGCGAGGAAACACCTTCCAACACCCCTCACGCGGCACGCGTCACGCGCAGTGGTAGTCACCCACATGTCAGTCGGCACTGGTCTCAAACAGGGTAGGTTGGACGGGGCTGCTCAGCAAAGAAGCCCGCTTGTCAATCAGACGTGCGGTTGCAGAGATACTAGCTTGTCAAAAGCGTCGCCTCTGGCCGGGCCGGGCCGGGCCGGGTCGGGTCGGGCCACTCATATTCATATTTTTTCCCCATATACCACGGAAAGACGAGCGAAAGCTTCGCGCTCGCTCGTAACCACGGATGGACAGGGACGGTAATATACCAGTAAGATGCCGAAGTTGGCGACGAACGAGCGAGCGCGAAGAAAATGTAAGGTGAATTTCAACTCCATCGGGCAAGTCGTTTCTGAGATACAAAAAGGGTATGCACGTGCACACGTGCAGAAGCACCCCACCCCTGACTTGTGGGAAAGTGGCGGCTGAGAGCCCCTAACCACGCACAAAATTTGAACACAATCGGCTCAGCCGTTCCTGATATATATAATAGGGGTGTGCACGTGCGCACGTGCAGAGGCACCCCCTGACTTGTGGGAAAGTGGCGGCTGAGAGCTCTCTAACCACACACCAAATTTGAACACAATCGGCTCAGCCATTCCTGCGATATAGAAGAGGGGTGCGCACGTGCGCACGTGCAGAGGCACCCCATCCCTAACTTGTGGGAAAGCGGCGGCCGAGAGGTCCCTAACCACACACCGAATTTGAACACAATCGGCCCTGCCGTTCCTGAGATATAGAATAGGGGTGTGCACGTTTGCACGTGCAGAGGCACCCCGCCAATAACTTGTGGGAAAGTGGTGGCTGAGGGGTCCCTAACCACACACCAAATTTGAACACAATCGGCTCAGCCGTTGCGGAGTTATTGCGAGAAAACACATTCCAACACCCCTCACGCGGCACGCGCCACGCGCAGTGGTAGTTACCCACGTGAGTCGGTACTGGTGTCAAACATGGTAGGTTGGATGGGGCTGCTCAGCAAAGAAGCCGGCTTGTCAATCGGACGTGCGGTTGCAGAGATATTAGCTTGTCAAAAGCGTCGCCACGGGCCGGGTCGGGCCGGGTCGGGTCGGGCCGGGCCGCTCATATTCAGATTTGTCCCTTATACCACGGAAAGACGAGCGAGCGATTCGCGCTCGCTCGCAATAATACTGCATGAGGCCGGTGTAAATAAATTGTCAAGATCGAGGTGCTTCCTTGATTTTTGAACGAGGCCGAAGGCCGAGATAAAAAATTCAAGAAAGCACAGAGGTCTTGAAAATTTATGCCGGCCGAATGCGGTATGATTTTTACCATATGACGCGTACGTCATTCAATGGGTTTTTTTCTCTCATATATTTTCCAATGATGACTAAGTTCTTATCAGAGAGGGAAATGCCAAATTTTGATTTAGGCTTTGACTTCGATGAAATTGAAGAAGCCTTGGAAGCGACGTCGACAAAGCTTTCAAAATACCAGTCAGGTTTTTATCACACACTGTTTTCACGCGCTCTGGTAAAATAGATTTGCTCTAGGGCATTTTTCTTTTACCGCGTTACACAACACCTCTCGGGCCAATGTATTTTTATATCCCCGGCATATGGTAAAACGTGTCTACTGGACAGGGATCAACAAAGTGTTTGCTCACCAGACTAGTTTAATCGGTTTTATATTGTATAACACGGATGCCAGGGACGGTACAAAGTGTCTACTCACTGAACTAGACGGATCGGTATTATACTATATAATACCAATAGAGATGAGTGGTAAAAAGTGCCTACAGACTAGACTAGATGGGCATGGTGTTCCATTTTCGGAGTTAGCGATGGCGGGCGGGGCACCCGACCGTACCGGATACCCACACGCGATGGATCTCTGATGTAGAACTGTCTGAAGTGAAACACGACCGCCCAAGGTATCAGCTGTCACGCCGTTTACAACTCGGTTTTGTATGGGGTCGCAGGCAGTCATTCATTTTCGAAGCCCCGATCGGGTCACTTGATTTCCAACGTCGCGGGTGAATAACGGGCCGGCAGCCCCTTATCCCTCGCCCTACGGGGGGGGGGGGGGGGGGAGCTGACAGCCCCCCCCCCCCCCCCCATGAGGATTTTATTGAATAACATTTTACGCATGCGGCGCATCTTGCTGAAATTTTCGGTAGCTGAGTTTACAACAATTATACGTATGCTGTAAAAAGAAAGAAATAGAAATTGGTTGAGTGGTTTGGGAGATAATCATGTTTTGATGACGTCATGTTGGTGGAAAAACGATAAATATTTGAAAAATGGTAGAAAACAGAGTTTTTAAGGAAATTGCAAACGCAATGCACCAAAGATACAAAATCGCATTCTCTTTAAAATGGCAATCTCGGATTTTCAACATTTGGGGTTTTTGACCCCTAAAATAAATACTTTTTTTTTAAAATCCCCACCAAATTGACATTTTCAAAGATGTTAGAAAACCGGAGTATATGTGAGAAAACTGAGATTGGACAATACGCATACCAAATTTCAAAGCAATATCTTCATTTTTGACTGAGTGATGGCTTCCTAAGTGTAAGAAACTGATGACGTCATTTTTGTAAATAACTTTTTGTTTAATTCTGGACAAGATACAAACAAATAATTACCTTCTCTGTATTTCTGAGCCAAAACTAGTCTAGGAACATGCCTTTTGATTTACATTGATCAATTTCTAATTTTGAGGTTTTCTGAAAAGCAAAATCGCTGTTCTGGACGTGGTAAATCCGAGGTCATTCACTTGACCTGGAAGGTCACTCATTGACCTGAAACCTAAAAATCGCATACTGTTAGATTTCTGTCATGACAGGCAACATGCTGGTTCTTACCGCCTTGCTCTAAGTTGCTTGGTTTAGAAGTTAACAGGGGGGCCTCCCAGCCCCCCCTTAGGGCGAAGGTGAAAAAAGCTCCCGTAGGGCGAGGGATATAGGCATTCGCATGGCTAAGTATATCGCGAAAATAAAACCTGACAAAAAATAAATATCAGTTATTAGCCGCTTTCACGAAGGATTAATGCGCTGAAAATAAAATAAAAGTTTCTGAGAACTTTTGGTATAGAAGTCTTAGTATATTATAAATTACAAGACATAAATGACTGATTTAGGCGATATCATCACTATTCAATAGTAATGGAAACATGTATTGAGCTCATAACAAGTTTATGATACAAAATTGACCGTTTTTAAAGAAAATATGCGTCTAGAGTCCATTCGTTCAGTTTAGCAGACCGTCATTACGAGCGAGCGCGAAGTGCTCGCTCGTCCTTCCGTGGTATATGAAAAAAAATCTGAATAAGAGCGGCCCGGCCAGTCCCGACCCGACCCGACCCGATGCGACGCTTTTGAGAAGCTCATATCTCTGCAATCGCACGTCCGATCGACAAGCGGGCTTCTTTGCTGAGTAGCCCCATCCAACCTACCCTGTTTGAGCCCGGTGCCGACTCATGTGGGTGACTACCACTGCGCGTGGCGCGTGCCGCGTGAGGGGTGTTGAAAAGTGTTTTATCGCAAAAACTCCGCGCAACGGCTGGACAGATTGTGTGCAAATTTGGTGTGTGGTTATATATAAGGGACCTCTCGGCCGCCACTTTCCCACAAGTCAGGGTTGGGTGCCTCTGCACTTGCGCACGTGCGCACCCTTTTTGCATCTTAGAAACTACTTTCCCGATCGAGTCGAGTTGAAATTTGCCCTACATTTCCTTCGTGCTCGTTCGTTCATCGCCAACTACGGCGCCTTACCGGTACTATAGTTACTAAATCTGGCAGCGTCACAGATCACAGGTCTGTCTGCCCATGCACAGTGATGTGCCAGCATCGATTCGCCACCGCTTGCGACCCGCGTGCCGCACGCACATAGACAAAGCCAAGCCGCACAGGCGGCCCGCCGGATTGGGCCTGATTGGGCGAGTCCATTGCGGCCAATAGCATCATATGCCACATACTTTTCTTAACCGTTCTGAAGTTTGGACAAGTTTCAGTCGGTGGAAATCTGGCATCACAACTGACCTATCAATGCTTATCCTAATTACCGCCAAACCGCAATTTTTTTCAATATATTATATTCTTACCAACATATTACAAGATTCTGAGGGACATTTCAAGCCAAAAATCGCATGTAAAAGTTGCGTAGTTAAGGAATGGATCGTCGCACTAAGACTTCTATACCAAAGCTTCTCAGAAACTTTTCTTTTCTTTTCAGCGCAATAAACCTTCGTGAAAACGGCTATTGTGTTACTTGATAGATCTCATACTTTTTTCAAAAGTTATTTTCCTCGAAAAGTAATTCAAATTTATTATTGGGTGCTCACAGGCTGTAGAAATGGCTTTAACAAATTGACTGAATAATATGTCTGATTGGTGCTTTCACCAATCAGACACATTCAGTCAATTTGTCCTTCAGAAACTAACATGAAACCCCAGACCTCCTTATTGCACATCCGGATATTTTAGAGTGTATACGTCAAGTCAGGGGCAGCTGTGATAGCTACAGCGGAATCAAAATATTAATCATGTTGACAGATACCTGCATCCTACCCATACTTACCTCAATATTTACAGTACATAAATACAGTCTACCGATTTAAAGCACCTGCCTGTTCAGGACTGTTGCACAGGTCCAGTGCAGTTGCCAGTGCGAGGGCTATGACCAGTGCAGTGCTCTGTGTAGTATGTGCAAATGCGAGTTTGTGTACCATGGGAAAAGTCAACATGCTCCATAAGAATCTACTGAAATGCATGGTTTCTCATACTTGACAAAATTTTCAATCGGTGGGTCAAGCTGAAAGCTCCTCAATTGGGTGGGACAAACACTCCGCGCAGTGCCAATAAGAGGCGTCACCTATAACGTATGTTATTTAATGCAATAGGTACCCAATAGGTGTACCAAAGATTTATCCCCCACTCCCTTTGGTAATTTGGCCCAGAAACGTTGCCTTTCCATTCACGAAAGGCTGATGGCGCCGCTTTCTTTTTCTGCAACATATTTTCATGTGTAGTTGTCAACCTCCAATTATAACACCTACCAATAAACTTCAACATCTAATCGGCTTCTTTCCTTCAGATTGTCTGCAATATATGGCAAACCACAATCTGGAAATGTCTCTAATATACGGGCAGGCATGATGACAGCAACATGATGTGAGCTGGGGGTTTGATCACCGTAAATAAAACTCACCCTATATATCAGCCTCACCCGGCACCGAATACCGTTTGCCACACATCTCGTTCCAAAGATGACCCAATCTATGAAGGGAGCCATTTCATACGGGTTTCCTCAGATGCCAGCGTACCCGCGAACCTCTCCAGCCCTATACAGCGGTATGCAAAAAGGCTTCAATATTTCCCTTCCATGCAAGCACTGCGCTATGCAGTATGCATACTCAGCACCTGGTATGTACGGGACGGCAATCGCCCGACTCATTGGTATTCCCCCTGACAGTCGGCCGATATGAACCACGGTACGGCGGGTTTGCCCCAGCCGCACCGCAACTGCCGCGCCCGCGCCACGTCTGCCTCGTCCGTGCCACGTCTGCCTCGTCCGCGCCACGTCTGCCTCGTCCGCACCACGTCTGCCGCCAGCCGGCGTCATCGTCCGGCTGAGGGTGTCATCCGTCACCGCCGAACCAATCATCACGCTGCCGGCCCGCCGCCGGCGCGGGCGACACGTGCCGGGCGCCGATCGCCGCCGCGGCTGCGGCAGAAATGGCGCGCCATTCGCCGTCGGACGCGCCGTAAAGCGCGCGCGCCGGCCGCGTGTCATAAAGCGGCGGCCGCTCCGGTGCGTGGGCTGCTTCCCGTCGGGATTGCGGCGACGATTTGGCGATGTGGCGCCACTGGGCCGGAACGGGAAGAGAGAGGAATTGATGGCCAGCGCGGGAGATGTCATTGGCGTGGATAGCGTGTGGAACAGTGGCGTATGCCCACTCAATATGCATTGTATAAGAAACAAACGGGCGATACAAATGCAAACCAGTGAAACAGCGGTAAGCAAATAGGATCTTCAGAAATTCAGCATTTCACGAGTGAAATATAAATGCGCCATTAACATGATGACACGTTAACTTTGGTGCAGATGGCATAAGTGTCATGGCAATGCTTCAAAATGTTGCACGAAGTTTTGAGGAATTTGTACAAAGTTATATAGCCTTGAACATAAAACTAAGCCGACTAGGAAACAGAAAAGCATATAGTGTCGTAGTTGATATCAAAATAATGTTTTTGAGAACTTGACTACCTTATAACACCCGTTCAGTCGAATTTTAAAGGGAAATATTGATCTTTTGATTTTTTTTTGCATTATCTTATGCAATATGTATGGTATTAAATTGATCGAGTCTCAATTGAAAAATGAAAAAACAACTTTTTTCTATTTCGAAAATTACATTTTGGGATATTAAAAAAAGAAAAAGATACTTCTTTCGGAGCTCATAATCGATCGGTGTTTTCCCTCAACTATTTGAAGCGCGACATATCTGGTGCATTGATTCAATTCGTTTGACGTTGAATATTGACAATAACTTATATCGTTTAAACGAAATACCAAGTGTATGGGCGAACAAAATGAAGAACAATTTGAATACCTTAAATTGAAGTGATAAAATGATGCTTGAGCTCAAGTGGACAGCAAAGAAAACTAAGTGATTTCAATTTTCGTTTGTTTTGTTATATTCAAATACTGTAAACGAACTGCATGCATTAGGAAAAGGGAACTTTCAAAAATAGATTGTTTCTACGAAATACCAAGGGTATGGGCGACCAAAGTGAAGACTGAAGAGCAATTTTCGAAGCACCTCTTACGAATTTAAATATGACGTGTGAGCTAAAACCAAAGCCCATAGTACGTTAGAAAGGGCATATTTCAGAGTTTGTGGCAACTATATTCAAATATATCAAGAACTAGCTGGAAAAGCATTTTAAGTGTCATAAAATGGTGCCAAGTACTTACCGATACCGTTGTTTTCAGCGTGGGGACGCCTTAAAAGTTCTCAATTTGAGAACAAACTTCGGTTGGAGACATTTAAATGCTTATGTGAGTAGATTTACAGATACGTTTGTCTCCACTCCCAATGTCGAATACTAACTCCATTTTCGTGGAAGAGGTTAGTATTCCCTTTAACCCAAGCGGTGGTGGTGGTGGTGGTGGTGGTGGTGTGGGGGGGGGGGGGGGGTAAATTGCACCCACCCCTTCCCTACCGTATTTTATCAATAACTTTACAACTGTGGCCGACATCATAGTGACACTTTCGGTCCCTCATGCTGCATTAATTCTTACGGCTTCTGTCACAATTTCATTAAAATTGGTGATGTAGTTTGGTTTATAATCACGTTTTAGTGACGTCATGTCATGTCATGTTTGGTGGAAAAAGACATAAATGTTTGAAATCGTAGAAAATAGAGTTTTAAAGCAAATTTCAAATACAAAACATCAAAAGGAAGGTAATAACATTATTTTCAAAATGTCGCAAATCGCGAATTATCGCGAATTTTTCTCTATCGCGAATTTGATACATTTTGAGTCTTTGACTCCCAAAAATATTTTTTTCTCGGTTTTTTTTATCTCTCATAATCAACATTTCATAATATATTCATACAAAAACGGAACATATATTGGAGAGCCAAGTATGAATGATACCCACATCAAATTGCAAAGCAATATATTTATTTTGACTGACTTATGCCTCCGTAAGTATGAGTAACTCAGGACGTCATTTTTTATTGCTTTTTATGGGCTTTAAGTAACCAGATACGGACAAATAAATGCCACCACTGTATTTCTGAGACAAAACTAGTCTAGAAACATGCCTTTGTATTTGTATTAATCAATTTCAAATTTTGACCTTCTGCGACCTAATGAACTTAGCCAAAGGGCCAATATTTTGGGTCAGAGTGTGAACATGGCTACTTTATTCGAATTATACGTGTAAAATAACCATAAAACATGTGTCGCATGACTTTCGTAGACCTGCCAATGGTGACCTTGTGACCTGATCTTGACCTTGACCTTTGCTTACAATTTCAATTTCGGTAATGAGTAATGTTGTAGATGTATCATAACTTTGAGAGCTTTTTGTGCGATAATAGTCGTAAATCTAAGACTTAAAATGGAAACTA
>JAXIVJ010007320.1:0-61369 GCA_036785665.1 Chirona hameri | reverse complement strand
ATGCTATGAGTCTCACAATTGTTTGCATTTCCAACTAGTCAGGATCAGACTCAGCATGAACTCAGCTACAAAAATGTTTTAAAGCGACAGAAGAAGTAAAATTGGGTTTGCTGGTTTTTACCACTGGCGGATCCAGGGGGGCATTAGGGGCAAATGCCCCCCACAGGAACATGGCGGGCATTCAATACAAGGATGTCCCCCGCCCCGCGTGTTCCTGCATTGCTTTAAGAAGTGATTACCGACCGGGCGCGAAGCGCCCGTGAGGTTTCTCGTCAACTTACTAGACAAATTTACATTTTACCCGGCCGAACTGGCCCGACACGGCGTACAGACGCTTTTCGGACGCTTTTCGGAAGGGGTAGGGGAGGAGTGGATGCACCCTTCCTCGGTTTTTCTGGAATAACTCGTGTAGTTTCCAACCGACTGCGATGGAACTTTCAGTACCCTACTTTTTAAAACTTGCAACCATTGCTCCGATTAAGATCGGGTTTTCACCATTGGATAGGACCATCAAATAAATGTTGTTTTTGGTATAGTGCGTTTCTGATAGGGGTGGTAACACAGCGTGTGGCACACGCAAACGTCGAAATGAACAAAAATAGTTATTAAAATCAAAAGGGGCTTTATTGATCTAAGCATTAATGTATACGATGAAGCATGCAGCGCTCACAGGACGTACTCCCTTTTGGCGGATTCGAGAAAGGAACTCATGAACAATGTAATGCAACTTAACACTCGCCCGAGTAGGGCATAATCACTACGTGTTCGGGTAGGGGGAGTTGGTACGACCCCCCCTCCCCCCCCCCCCATAAGCGTTTCGCCCCTAAATGACCTAGAGCTTCGATGCAAAGACGAGCGTGTTGCTTGGGACGAGAGGAAGCCGTTGATACTCGATTTTAAGATCTTGGGTTTTTAGGTGACCTCTGAGGTCATGTCAATGACACAAAAGTCATCAAAATTGTAAATGCGTATAATTGAATTGTATCGAGCTAGAATCGTGAATGAGCATATCATAATGCTTAATGGGTGCCAAATGCGTAATCAACGTCACAAAATGTCCTAAAAACTGTCAAATTCCAAAAAGGTCATGTCAGGTCATATGAGGTCAGTGACCTCGGTTGACCTGTGGAAGCACATGACCCCAGTTGAACATATAATTATGTAAAATGGATCCCAAATTTGAAATCAGCGTCACAAAATGTCCTAGAAACCACCAGAAGCCCCACAAAGTAATCTGAGGTCCTCGAAGGTCAATGACCTCAGTTGACCTCTGAAAAGGTCAAACGAGGCTACAATCTCAGTGGAAACCACAACTTTCACCTGGAAACACCTGTACATATGTTCCTGAACAACAAATACTCGGAAACTGCACAAGTTACAAGCATCGATACTGCGGGACGCCAGTTACGCCTGACATGACCTTGAGAAACAGGTCATAGATCACGGGTCATGTGGGTTAAGATTTCAGAATTTCAGAGTATGTGTCAATTTTTTTCAAAAAGGAGGGGGTACTGCAGATTCCATCACAATCGGTTGGAAACTACGCGAGTTATTCCAGAAAAACCGAGGAGGGGTAGCATCCATCCCCCGCCCCCCGCCACCTCCTACCTGGGCGAGGGTTAATTTAGTTTTACCAGAGCGCGCCCGCTCGGTTCATCGCCAAAAAGGCGTTTTACTGGTAATTAGGACCCCCCCCTGGTCAATGACTTTCGCTTTCAGTACCCTCCCCCCCCCCCCCCCCCTCCCCCCCCCCCCCCCCCCCCCCCCCCCCCCGTCAACAACTTCTCGCTGATGAAGCGGAGCGAAATTTTAGCCCCCCCCCCCTATTCTCGAACCCTAGACCTAGATCCGCCAGTGGCCACTAGACAGCACGGAGGAACCCCAGGGCTGGTCGGAGGGCCCTCTGAGCATGTCGGCAAGCGACAAAGCAGCCAGCGCAGTCCCTTGCCAGATCGGAAGGGCCCCTTAGAAGGCTGGAGGGCCCCTGGACAGACCAGAGGGCCCCGGGAAGTGAAAGGGCCCCTGTGCATATCGAAGGGGCCCCTGACCAGACCGAAAAGCCTCTGGGCGGGTAAGAAGGACCCCTGAACTTGCCGAATTGGCCCTTAGCCAGCACGGAAGGGCCCCAGGGCAGGTCGGAGGGCCCCTTGAGCGTCGGCAGGGCGACAAAGCAGCCAGCGCAGTCCGACCAGAGGAGTCGCTGGGCAGATCGGAGAGGCTGCTGGGCAAGTCAGAGGGCCCCTGACTAGACCGAAAGGGTCCCTGGGCCGGTCGGAAGGGCCCTTGAGCATACCGGATGAGTTCCTAGCCAGCCCCTGGGCAGGTCGGAGGGGCCACTGAGCATTTCGGCAGGGCGACAAAGCAGCCAGTGCAGTCACATGGCCAGGTCGGAAGGACCTCTGAACAGGCCGAATGGGACCCTTGAGTCTTAACACACAAGAAAGGCTTCTTGGAACGTCAGAGGGGTCCCTGGTCAGACCGGAAGGGCCAAAAGCACGTAGAGATCCCAGTTGAAGATTAAATAAAAAGAGGACTGACTTACTCCACAAGAAAAAGATTAAAATCGGGCTTTCGGATATATTGCAACTCCCTTCGTCATTGCTCGTCTTTAAGACGAGCGATGATCTGTTACCGAATGCCTCTTGATCGCTAAAGAAGGGTGTTACAATATACCAGAAAGCTCTGATTGTAATCGTTTTCTTGTAGAGTAAGTCCTCTGTACTTAATCTATATCACCCACTCCACGTCATGTCGTTTCGCGGATCCCAGATGAGTCCCTGAACAGTCGGAAGGGCGTTGAAAAGGTCGGAGGAGCCCTAGACGATCTGAAGGGACCCTGGGCCTTTCAACAGTAAGAATGCAGTCGTCCAGGGAATAAAACTTTACAAAAATCGTGCCGCTCCGCGGCGCTATTTAACTACACCTTATATTATATGCGGATTAAAATAAAATCGTGCCGTTTCTCGGCGCATTTATGTGTTATGTTGCTACTTTCCTATGATTGGGCAAAATAGTTCGCTTTAGCACTTTTTTACCGCACTTTAAACGCCCAAACACATTTTTAGAGGTCCGTACCATACGCAATGCGACGTATTGATAGAATGCATATCCAGGGCATAAGGCTAAAAAAATCGCGCCGCTCCGCGGCGCCATTGATTTAAGGGTTCCAGGTCTTAAGCCTAAGAAATATTCGAAGTTGGTATAGCTGATTCCAAATTGGTGTCGCTGGTTTCAAAGTTGATATAGCAGTTTGCTAACTCTAGCTCCTAAAAGTTGGTCTGGCCATGCCATACCTATCATACTGCATTTTCCATCCTTGTAACGTGCCTGTTCATTCGTTTTGTTTGGCCTTCTTTACATCTTCTTCGAAACACACAATGCCATAACAACATGCGCCACTTTTGAAATCCGCGCCACTTCTCGCAATCTATATATTGAATATGCGAGTCTATGTTTTCGAAATATATTGCTTTTGAAAAATTGTTTCTTGGGGTTATATCTTGATAATTTAGTCAAAACAATGCCATATTCCACATTTTCGGGTACGAATACCTACCCCTTATTAGCACATTTACAGCGAATTGGCAAAGTGACTGGTTTCCTTTAATCGCATTTTCCTGGTTGTCTCCTGGAAGGATATGAAGGTCCTTCGCGTGATATTCGCGTGACTTGCGGTGATATTCACTCACTGTACGCACTGGTATGAAACAGAACACACATGGTACATACCCGACCAGCGCACACTGGACCCACTGAAAAAGTGGTCTGTTCTGCCGCCCGGGGACGGGACGAACCAGTGCGGAGGCGGCCAGTCAGCGATCAGCGGCCGTGCTGACGAGCACACGGTCAGCATGCTGTCTGCTCTGCTGATCACATTGTCCTTCGCCATCGCTGCCAGCGCCTCTACCGGCGCCGCCTCCAGCATCAAAGCTCCTGCCACCACCCCTGTCGAAATGAACGCTACACTCTCCAACTCCTCTATCGCCACCGAAAGCACCGCCACCGCCGCCGTCACCGCCGCCGTCACCGCCGCCGTCACCGCCGCCGTCACCGCCGCCGTCACCGCCGCCGCTACCCCGACCGCCGCCGCTACCCCCACCGCCGCAGCCACTAACGACGCCGACGCCGCCATCGCCGTCTCGAGCGTCTCGAACGCCGTCGCCAACAGTTCAGCCACATCCATCAACGCCACCATCGCCCGCCGTCCTCCGGCCTTCAGCGTCTCCAGCGGCACCGGCGGCCGGCAGTTGGAGGACGAAGTGCCCCTGTCTGTCCTGGAGGCGATGGTGCATGGCTTGTGGATGACGGCGATTATGGGAAGTATCGCCCTGTTGACAATACCAGTCTTTGACGGGCTGGAACACGGCCTGCTCAACCTAGACTATTACCTGAGGTCACACGAGTTCGCCGACTACGTGCACGGCAACCAGGGACACGGACCGGGGATATACGGATACAGGCGACGAGTGCAGAGCGAAGCAGGACTTGGTTCCTGGAGGTGAGTGCAGAGCGAAGCGGGCCTTGGATCCTGGAGATGAGGGCAGAGCGAAGCGGGCCTTGGTTCCTGGAGGTGAGGGCAGAGCGAAGCGGGCCTTGGATCCAGGAGATGAGGGCAGAGCGAAGCGGGCCTTGGATCCTGGAGATGAGGGCAGAGCGAAGCGGGCCTTAGTTCCTGGAGGTGAGGGCAGAGCGAAGCGGGCCCTGGTTCCTGGAGGTGAGTGCAGAGCGAAGCGGGCCTTGGATCCAGGAGGTGAGTGCAGAGCGAAGCACGCTTTGGATATGGGAGGTGAGTACAGAACGGGGCAGGCCTCGGTGTTATACGAACATATGCAGGAGGTGATGCTAGAGGATGGTGGAGATGCTGGAAGATGGAGAGATGCTGGAGGATGGTAGAGATGCTAGATGATGGTGGAGATGCTGGAGGATGGTGGTGCTCTCTGGGCAACGTGAAGTATCATCAGTGGAAGAAATGCACTACTTGGTGTCTGTGACTTGTGAGTATCTATAGCCATATGTAGACAGTGCTGTGCATTTTACCAAGCACAGATGCATGGAGCATAGTAATAAACAAATTGACGCTGCCTGGCTTTCGGGCGATTATAAGTAGTCTGTCTCCTCTCCCATGACCCATAGATGCCAAACAAACTTTCATGATTTGGGCATTGTAATAGATCTAGGTCAAGCCAATTACCCAAAATATAACTATACTCGTAACTTCAGAGCCCTATTTTCCATGCCTCGAAAGATTGGAATACGGAAAAGCAGGACTCGGAAAACTTGTAACCCTCTGGAATGCGGATGACGCAGCCCGGGGCTTATAACGGTTGGCGGTTTAACTATTGTATGATAAACATAAGATGCATGATTTCGTGATCATGTCGATGCTTTATTACAAGTTGATGATGATGATCAGTGGCGCACCCAGGATTTACTCCAGGAGGGGGCAATGTTTCCTCAGGGGGGCATAAAGTACCCACCCACACCAAAAAAAATACTCACCGGATTTGGCCCACTATATTTTTAAAAGGGCATATTTTCACCATTTTTCTCTTCAAAAAAATCAAAAAATCGTTCATTTTTTCGACCAAAGGGGGCACGTACAGACGACCTTCAGGGGGGGGGCAATTAACCCGTTTGCCCCCCTCCCCCTTGTGTACGCCTATGATGATGATGATGATTAAATAAAAGTCGTCATTGATTTGAACTGGATTGGCGAACGGTGTTTTGACTAGTTTTGCGCCGCAGTTAATAATACGGTCGCTGGCAACCGTCTTATTAACTGTCGCATGCAACCGTATTATTAACTGCTATAATGATTAAATAAACTGTATGAATACATTGAATGAAATGTGCTCTGGCATCTGGATGATGATGATGGTGATGATGATGATGATGATGATGATGATGATGATGATGATGATGATGATGATGATGATGATGATGATGATGATGATGATGATGATGATGATGATGATGATGATGATGATGATGATGATGATGATGATGATGATGATGATGATGATGATGATGATGATGATGATGATGATGATGATGATGATGATGATGATGATGATGATGTCCTCCCAATTTTTGTGATTATCAACCCTACTAATCAGACTGTGCATTTCCGGTTTACGGATCAAAAAGTGGTCGATATCCATTCCAGTTGACATCGGGGTACCTTATTCACATTTGTGTTTTATATTTCGCAACTGATCTTCAATGTGGTGACGTTGACTTTTCATTTATTTCCTGATCACGTGGGCCACAGATACAGATTTTACATGATTTTGTCTAGTTGTTTGTCATACCTAATTTGTATCATTAATGTTTAACACTCCCCGAAGTATGTACAAACAGATTCATGGAGCGCGCCCTGCAGACAGCCATTATGCCGTTGTTGTTTTATCTCATAAATATAAGGATAAGCAAATGAAATGCGTTTGTATCGGAAGGAGACACGAAGGAGGTCCGAAGAATTAGAAGCCTCTTTTCCATTATTGTTGCTGATAAGACATATGAATATGATATTCGACTTTGCAATCACATCACTCTTCGTTGGGCGCCTAAGCACAGGTGATACAAATGCATTTTCCCATGAGTCCAATAGCATGACATCAGAATGGCTCGTGCTCACGTCATTTTTGGCCGCAGGTATAGCTAAAGCTCCCCCGCTTACCAATGAGGAAGGGCACATTTAATGTGTAAATGTGAGTGGTGTTCACGTCATTTTTGGCCGCAGGTATAGCTAAAGCTCTCCCGCTTACCAATGAGGAAGGGCACATTTAATGTGTAAATGTGAGTGGTGTTCACGTCATTTTTGGCCGCAGGTATAGCTAAGCTCCCCCGCTTACCAATGAGGAAGGGCACATTTAATGTGTAAATGTGAGTGGTGCAGTTATTACCGAGCAGACGCGAGGTCTTCCGTCAACTAGGGGGGGGGGGGGAATCTGCGTTTGAGCGGCTTGACCGTAGCCATGGTTTTCAGAGACCTATTTCTTCACAACTACTCGGTTGATGTTACTGAAAATTTGAACACAAAAATGTAACATCTCGTTTGGGAACTACAAGTCAAGGAAATTTGTCCCAATTTTTTCCCATCACCCTGCAAATGGGGCTTAAGTGTTTTCACCGCCATTTTACCATGTAATGTTAGTTCAAAACACTTAGGGTCGTCCTCTTGAACGGCAAATTTGAACGAACTTTTTCGACTTTCTCTTTAAAAATGCCTTGCTCACCAATACTTATGTAAATGTCATAAGGTCACTGATGGGAATATCACGCCCCACCACTTTCGACCTAGACACTTCGGTACTGATTCCTCGCTGTTCGGTATATTTATTTCTAGAGCAAGCGACGAATGCTTCCAATAAAAGTAGATTTCTATCAACATCGACGGGCATTGTCCGCTTGTTAACCCGCGAGTTACTGGGGTATATTCCATAACGCGACTTACTGGGGGGGGCTATTTTTTGCCCCCCCCCCCCCCCCCCCCCCCCTCGGATCTCCGGAACTACTGGACCGATGGTAAAAAATACAAACGGAATTATATAGCACTGGGAAATGTATCGAGGGAAACATAATATTGTTGACCTCAGGGTCACCGATGACGTCACAGGTCAGGTCAAGTACAAAATGTTTGACCGTGTCAAAAGGTCTCGATGGATGGAATTGTCGCGCAAAATTGCGGTATTAAACGCATAAGCAGTCGATAAATCGGTATGATTCGTGTGTCTGACACTTATAGTACCATTCTAAGCTGTTTATGACCTAGGGTCAGGTCAAGATCATCCGAGGTCACGAGGTCAAACTGCAGATTACGGTCATTAGGCGTTGTAACACATGCTCATGGGTTTTTTCGTCTATAACGCGAAAAATGACCTTAAAACATTGTTTGTTCTATATAAATAGAAGTAAAAAGCAAAAACGGAAATGCATTTTGTATGCATAGCAATGCTGTGGGAGGTGGTCGATTTTTGTCATTTAAAGGTTATAAGTCAGTCATTTTTGAAGATATCGACTTCAAATTTGGTACACATATTCACCGAACACGTGTCGATCACAGATATTCCGGCTTTTGGATAATTCTTATTTTTTGTTTGAAAATTGTGTAAAAACAAAAACAAATGTCTTTGGATTTCTAAAAATAAAAAAAATATAAAAAATCCGAGATTTTTCATAGCCCATAGCCCGGTTTCATAGTTTCATAGCCCGGTGTACTGTCAGTAATTTGATGTAAGACAATTGAATTTATCTCAAATATTGTACTTTTGACAGTGTTTTCCGCAAACCATTATTTTTCAACAAAAACCGAAAAACATGACGTCACTCGGACGTCATTCCCGGTTGACCTATCATAACATCATCTTTTTTCTTTAGCCAACATGTGTAGAATTGATGTGAGAGAAGGTACTGCAAGTTTAGTGATGATACTAGAGTTTGTTTAGGAGTTATTGCAAAATAACGGGAGGGGGGGCAAAAAATAGCCTCCCCAGTAAGTCGCGGGTTAAGCTTTTAAAAGGATTGTACAAGGTAAAGTTATTCACCTAATAATGCCGGGGGCCACAAAAGCTTGCAAGTTTTATGTATCAGGGCTATCTGCGCAGATGTGAAAACTTGTCCCGTTATTGATCACATGGACCACTTTCAACTGGGCCTCCGTTTTTATTTCCTACCCACACAGCCTCGGTTCCCCGGTACACCGGACCTGTCCGAGCCCGCCGAAAAACTAGCCAGTCCATATTCCTAACGGCACGGCGTCTATAGAGTGACCGGGTTGTGGCACCAGTAGTCGACCAACCTCTGTCCTGCCAGCCAGCAGCTCTCGCCTCGACCAGCACTCTTCCCAACAGTCAACATGCAGTTCCCGCTGCTGTTCTGCGTGTGCACCGTCGCCGCCGTCGTCACGGCCGCCGGCCCCACTGCGGCTGCTCGAGTGCCACAGTCGCCCCGTCAGGAGGCGGGAAACGGCGGCAACACGCAGGTCCACCACTTCATCGACAAGCAGAACGGCCTGCAAGGCTCGCCCATCATCTGGGTGGTGCTGATCGTGGTCGCCATCGTCGTCATCGGTCTGCTGATCATCCCGGGCATTGGAGGCCACAAGTACGGTAACGGCGGACATGGCGGGCACGGCGGATATGGCGGGTACGGTGGATATGGCGGATATGGAGGATATGGCGGAAGTGGAGGGTACGCCAATGGTGGACACCACGATGACTATGCTCAATACAGGTGAGATATCATATGAGATTCTAAATTTATGTTTAAGTTATTGTACGTTTAATGGTTGCTGCAGGTTTTGAGCGGGTTTTCCTGTGCAAAAAGTTGGTTGAACCACTATTCTCTCTTGTATATTAAATATTAGGCGAACAGTTTTTTCCCCATTATCGGGCTTTGACATTCAAAATTGGTACGCGAAATACGTTAATACCTGAGTTCTTTGACATTGATATAGCTATTTCCTTGCCTTTTAAATTTGATTTGACTCCTGGGCCTTAAACTGCATGAAAATGTGAATAGATAGTGCAATTAGCGCATGCACATACATATCTTAATGTTAACTGCATTGGAGTAATACCAGAAACGTTATGTTAATGACCAGGATACTAAAATTGATACGGGTAACTAACATAACCATTAGCAAGACGATATGGCTGATTATAGTTCGCTGTTCGATGCCGTACTTCTTAGACATGCAAATACAACATATTTGGCTTCGTTTCAGGTCTCTGAGCTCATCTCTACCCATTCTACAGCAGATTGAAAAGGCTGCCAACATATACCAGTAGGGCGGTCATCTCACAAAGTGTCAGGAGCTGCAGCTGAGGTGTTTTAACATCACAAAACGCTCTAATTGAAGTGACGCAAAGAGGTCAGAGAAAGGCCACAGAACTCATTTTCATAGCTCGCCATATGCTGGCTGAAACTCACTCTACCAGCCTTCAACTAACTTTCATGATAATCTAGTCTATGCCCCATTGTCATTGTATAGCTGTGTGTTTTATTGTAATTGTTAGCTGCATAACTTTTTGCTGCAGCATTGTTGAGTTGATTGTTTTAACACATTTTTGTTTGCGTTTGCCGTGCCTTTAGTGTTCATAAGGAGCTGGGTAATGTAGTTTGTGTGCGTATTGTATTTTCTGTGACGTAATTTTCGAGTCATCGAGCGGTATTGTTTCCGAGTTTAGCAGTTGACAGTTTAATTGCTAACAACCCTGTGCAATGCGTCTCAAAGCTGTAATTAAATAACTATTCGAAATATACAATGACAAAGTTGGCGTTCTCGTATGCAACAGAGAAAGAATCGACGCAGAGTATACGTCAATGAATACAAAAAGGAATCAATATAAAAGGAATAGAGGCCAAATGGTGAACAAAACTTCACCGGTACACTCATTTATATTGGTGTTTTAAGCTTTTTTATATAAGCTTTTGTATATACATAATTTATTTTAGCTATACGCTAATTTATATTAGTGTACAGCTGGAGTACCTGCATCTGATTAATCATTATAGCTTCGTGGACGAGCGCGACAAAATTCACAGCTTGTGGCCGAGACGAAGTCGAGGCATGGTCGTAACCACCACTGGAGACGGGGGGACTGGTCCCCCAAACATTTTCGGATTTTAACATTACGCCTATGGGCGTTGCATGGAAAAAAATCGACTTCAAAGTGCCTCCGTCCCCCCGTCCCCCCTACTTTCGGAAGGTGGTTACGCCCATGAGTCGAAGCCTCAAACTGTGAATTTTGGAGCGCGAGTCCTGAAAGCGATTTAGTGTGCAGCTGCAGCACGCGATAGATAAAAATGAAGTCTGACAATTTAAATCGATTCTGGCTTAGTCACGTGATCTATAGTCAAGAAACTGCAGGTCGCGTGACCTACAGTCCACAAACTCTCCAGTTTTTGGACTCCCGCCCACGAATAAATATGTTTTAAGCTTTTTCACCAAAGCACGTGAGTCAATGGTGAACAAACTTCAGCTGTACACGAATTTATATTAGTGTTTTAAGCTTTTTTATATACGCTTTTTTATATACATAATTTATATTACCTATCCACTAATTTATATTAGTGTAGGGTAGCATGGGGATTAGATGCATTTTGCTGAAAATCTCGTTTCCTATTTGACGGAGGCGGCGAGTGATAGCATTTTCACATAGTTTGGAGATTTGGCTTGTATTCTGCATCGCCTAAGTATACCTTCTTCAGTTAACAAATTTGTAGGCGACGATTTTCGAGGAGCCTGCAAAAGGGGCGTATTGCCCCACCCCCAGGGCAAGACGCCCCCTGTCGATGGAGCAAAACGCTTCATCCCTTCGAACTTGGCTCCTATGGAGAGTAGGCGAAAACCAAAAATACCGTTCGATAGCTCGCCAGAATTAATGTTGAAACTATTTCGTCATTTTTTGGCTCAGGTTAATACTTAGGTCAACAGAGGTAGCCAAAGGTCACCATGGTAACTCCTGGAATCTCTCTCAGATTTCCCCAAATATCTCGGGAACTATGATTGCTGGGAACAAACGGGAAAAAACAATCAAAGGCTCTTTAAATATGCATTCGCTGGGCCTGTGTCCATTATTTAGATCAGTTGAACAGCTTAGGCACAATAGGTCATCAACGGTTAAGCACTCATCAACGGTCTTGCCCCAAGACGAAATGGGTTTTACCCCATTGCGTGCTTTCGATGAAAAGCGAGCCAAGCCCAAAAACGTGCATGAACCCATAAATGAGCAATAGACCTTTTCTTACATCAGATTCTGACCTTTCAGTAATCAGTTGGCTTGAATTATCTGGAAGAAAAGTGTTGAGAGAAAGAATGCTCCTGGTCCATTTCAGGACTGAAATAACAGAAAACGCTCAAAAAACATATTTTTTCTTATATCTCTTGAAAGCGCCGCAGAAATTATGTCGCCTTCTATGAGTTCACTGACCATATGTTGCTTGTTTTATGGAGCAGAATATTTTTACCCGGGACCTTTTAAATTCCGAGATATCTTGGTGAGGCGTTTTACCCCGATGGGGCGTGTTGCCCCATCTTACCCTACAGCTGAAGTTTGTTCACCCTTGACTCACGTGCTTTGGTGAAAAAGCTTAAAGGGAGATAATCACCTTTTTCCACAAAAATGGAGGTAGCACCTGAAATCGATAGACGAGGCAAAATATGATGTAAATTCATCACATTTTGCATATAAACATTCCTACCGAAAGATATTGGCAGTTTCCTACTGATAAGCGATCCACGCTTATATCGGTTGGTACTCAGCAAGTACTCGATAACGAATTCAGTAAATTAGCCTCCCTACGCATTGTTATTTTTCATGAAGGTATGCAATATGTTCCCTGCACTCTATCTTTTGCGAATATGTGTCAAAAATTGTATGAACAATCAACAATCATTTGAAATGCATTGAAATCGGCAGTTTGGCTTAGCACCGGCCGACCGGTGCCAAGCTAAACTACGGCGACCTACTTAGTGTCGGGGATTTGTTTACAAGTGCCCATTCAACAGCGTTGAACATATGGATGCAAAAGCGCCAGATGTTGCGCTTTCCAATAGTGGAGGGAAAATACCGATCATTAATTTTCCCAAACTTCCAACTTTGAATTAGGGAATAATTGTATTTAATTCTTAAATTTAGATCACAACATTTTAATACCATAACGGTAGCCAAATAAGTTGTTGCTAACAAAATCAAAAGGTGATTATCTCCCTTTAACCCTATTTGTAACAGGCTCCTGGCTACCCCTATTTGTAACAGGGGGGGCGGATTCCGCCCCCCCCCCCCGGATATCTCGAGATCTACTCGTCCGATTTTCAAAAATGAAACGGTGTTTGGTTCCCCTCAACACGATCTACATTTATAAATAATAAAATAAAAAAAATTGGGATAGGGGGGCAACAGGGGGGCAAAAACTACAAATATTAGTGGTATTTTTGATCCAACATAGCTTTCATGTTTATCGACCGATTTTAGCACAACTAATAGGAATCGATAGAGATTGAATCGGAAATTGATATATGACGGTGACGTTTGAAAATTCAAAAATCATAGGCGTGTGCAGGTCACTCAATATGGGGGTGAAGTAAATGCGTAATAAAACCATTTTTTGATGTTGTTTTTTTGATAAATGAAATGGTATGTGATTGAGACATTAGTAAAAACAGTTATAAATCATATATTTTGCCATAGGCGGTACCAGGTTAGTGAAAAAGGGGGGTAAAATTGGGGAAAATATTAACCGCAGACAAGTTGCTACCCAGCACTATAAATATGTTACTGATCATAGATAGTTCCTTTTTGCATGTTGTACTTCATCATAGGCGTATCCAGGATCCAAACTAGGGCGGCGCAAGACCTTTTGATAAGTATATGATCCGCTATTATGATACTAACTAGTCAACAGTGACTATTTCACTTACAACTTCAATTAGCATTGCTTACCCCCCTTTTTACCCTACCTGGACTCGCCTATTATCTTATAATCGTTCGTAGAGTAGCCTGTGGTGCGTGTTTCATCCGAAAACTGCAGTATGTTATGTCATTGTACGCCCATGCCTCTTAGTTTCCTTGCAATAATATGACCCCCTTTCTTCCATTCCTGAGCGCACCTCCGCAAAAAAATGACTTTATTCCCTTTTCTGGTCTCATATGTGCATATATTATTATAAGCTAAACGTATATTGCGCCGTTATCGCTGGCATATCGTCATCACCATGCCAGTCACCCCCCTTTTCCTGTTCCTGAACACGCCCCTGAAACTCTATATGTAATAAATTATGCAAATAATGGAAGCAGAAGCTATCTTTTACATCTTGATAGCTATAAATGCCCCTTACATTGCTCTATTGGCTTCCCGCCAAGCATTGAATACTTCCTGGAAACCTCCCCTTTTCAAGCCCCTGAAACCGCCTCTGCCATGCAATTTTGTATGATATTTCATTAACATCATCTAATTTGCACTTGTTGCAATCACGGTAAGCCGATGTAACTCCTTCATACTTGATGCAGTTAGGAAGAAACCGTGAAGATCTCATTTCCGTATTTTCGCCAAATGTCGCCTCCGAACCCACCCAAAAATGTGCCCTGGAACCGCCTCTGTTCAAGTTAAGAACTCAAAATTTTGACTCCAAATGCGGAGTTCAATTTTATGAAAAGTCCCAAAATTTAATGGGCCTGCTCCCAGCCATTCTGGAGATATCTGCGAAAAACATGAGGGGGGCATAATCCGCCCCCCCCCCCCCCCCCCCCCCTGTTACAAATAGGGTTAAAGGGAAATATTCACCTCTTGATTTTGTTAGCAACCATGTATTTGGCTACCGTTATGGTATTAAAATGATGTGATCTAAATTTAAGAATTAAATAAAAATATTCCCTAATTCAAAGTTGGAAGTTTGGGAAAATTAATTATCGGTATTTTCCCTCCACTATTGGAAAGCGCAACATCTGGCGCTTTTGCATCAATCTGTACAACGCTGTTGAAGAGGCGCTTATAAACAAATCGCCGACACTAAATAGGTCGCATTCACCGCCACTGCTAAACTGTCGATTTCAATGCACTTTTTTCAAATGATTGTTGATTGTTCATAAAAGTTTGGCACATATTCGCAAAAGATAGAGTGCATGAAATACCTTCATGATACCTTCATGATAAATAACAATGCGTAGGAAGGCTAATTTACTGAATTAATTACCAAGTACTTGCTGAGAACCGACCGTTATCACCGAAGGTTGGTTGAACATTGGATAACACTATTCTTTATAATTGTGTTTCCATTGTGAAACAAACCTGAGCTGTTCGATTGGGGGTGGTTTAACAATAAGCGTGGATCGCTTATCGGTAGGAAACTGCCAATAGCTTTCGGTAGGAATGTTTATATGCAAAATGTGATGAATTTACATCATATTTTGGCCTCGTCTATCGATTTCAGGTGCTAACTCCATTTTTGTGGAAAAAAATGTGAATATTCCCTTTAAAACATATTTATTTGTGTGCGGGAGTCCACAAACTGCAGGAGAGTTTGTGGACTGTAGGTCACGTGACCTGCAGTTTTTGCCATTTGGACTACAGATCACGCGACTAAGCCAGACTTGAATGAAAATTGCCAGACTTGATTTGTATCTATCGCGTGCTGCAGCTGCACTGCAGCTACTTTGTGGACTCGCGCTCCAAAATTCATAGTTTGAGGCCTCGACTTGGTCTCGGCCACAAACTGTGAATTTTGTTACGCTCGTCCACAAACCTATATTTGCATTAGGTACTATTTTCCCATAACATGAATAAATGCATTATATTTTACAAACCGCACATTCGCAAGGTGCATTAACCCGCGAGTTACTGGGGGGGGGCTATTTGTTGCCCCCTCCCGTTATTTTGCAATATCTCCTAAACCTACACCAGTATCGCCACCAAACTTTAATTACCCTCTTTCACATCAATTTTACACATTTCGGTCACAGGAAAAAGATGAGGTTATGATAGGTCAACCATTAAGGTTGAGAGAATGACAACCATAACCAAAAAGGTTATGAACGTCATTCTCTCGATATGTGATCGAGAGAATGATGTCAGAGTGACGTCATGTTCTACGGTTTTTGTTGAAAAATAAGGGTTTGCGAAAAACGCTGTCAAAAGTACAATTTTTAAGATAAAGTCAATTGTCATATATCAAATGACTGACAATATACTCGACTATCAAACTGTTTTATCGGATTTGCGAGTTTAATTGAAATTCAAAATTTTGAGAAATACAAATACACAACAACAACAAAAACATTTCAACAGAAATCAGAGTTATCCAAAAACCGGAATATATGTGATCGAGACGTGTCCGGTAAATATGTGTACCAAATTTGAAGTCGAAATCGTCAACAATGACTGACTTATGACCTTTCAAAGACAAAATCGACCAACTCTCACAGCATTACCATAGTGTAATAAATCAATCAATCAATCAATCAATATTTATTAGGCGTCACAATGTGACAAGTACATACATAAGCATAACAGAAACATAAACAGAACACCAGCAGTGAGTATACCTACTCTTCATCCGTCTGATTGGACGGAACTGGGTTGGCTTCGCAAGCCTCCTGAAAAGACTACGCTGAGGTAAGCAGCCTCAGCAAGCTTCCTGTCGCTTGACACTGAGGTCCAGACAGTACCAGCCTGATACTAGCATGTACCAGCCTGATGCTGGCTACTAGCCCACTTGGGCTACGGGGCGTGCGCACACGTTCATGGTCAATGCGGCCGGCAGAAATGTCCAGGATGACGCCGAAATCATTATTGCACATTGCATACACCTGGGACAAGAATGAGCCAGCAAGTGCATCAGGGTTCACAGCCAGCTGAGCGAGACCCGAGATATATATCTGATGCAGTAGATGGGACGAGCGGAAGGTTGCTCTAAAACGCTGAAATATCTGAGCGATTCGTGTATGGGGGGCACTTGTAAGGCAGTAAGCAAAGCGGTGTGGTGGGAAGTGCGTGGCAGTCCCAGGGCGGCCTTGATGAAAGCGGCTTGGCGGGCGTTTAAGCGCTCCACATCTGAAGGTGTGAGAGGTGCAGTCTCGCAGCCAAAGATCAGAGTTGGCATCACCACTGTCTTCCACAGGTATGTTTTGTCTGATGCAGAGAGACGGTTGGCGAGCATTCCAACAGGCGTGAGGCCATATAAGGCGCCACGGGCCCGTTTGGTGCGCTGCTCCACATGTTGCGCGGCTGACAGGCGGGAGTCTAGCACAACGCCGAGGTGCTCCGTCTGAGGGCGCACCTGAAGCGTCTGACCTGACAAGGTCCAGGTGGGTACATGCGCCAGGAGCTCACTTCCGAAGACAATGCAGTGACTTTTTGTTTTTGACGGCTCCGGATGAACAAACTCGAGGCGCCACTTCTCAGCGAAGTTCCCAACCAGCAGCAAGAGAGTTGCGAGGTTCCTGGCATTAGTCGACAACAGCCATATCAACATAGTCAACATCATCGATAAATAACAAGTGAAGACACCGATGCATTTTTCCGTGCAAAACCTTGTAATGCTTTTCCGTCGTTTAGGGGTGGCCGAAATGGTTACTCACGCCTTGGTATGACGTCACCAGACGTCATTCCCAAACAATGATTCCTTGAACGTAGCATTGTGCTGATTAGAGTTGCAGAATTGCTAGAAAAAGACGCGATGCCCGATATAACGAGTGGACACTAAGTTGTTAGACACAACTTTTATGTGTTATAATTTCCTCCTGTTTTCATTATTTTATCAATAAAATTGCACGACGAAAGAACGTGCATTTTGTACATAAGCGCTAAAATAATTCCTGCATATTAATTCCTCGGTTGTCATACAGCATCCTTTTCAAAGCAGCATACTCGAAATCTAGTGGAAATCTAGTGGCACCGATATTAGTCCGAATTATAACAAACCCGAGTTAGCACAGTATGTGACTCAGGTTGGTATCCGAGGGTTGTACTCGGCAACCGGGTTTAGGCTAACATTTTTTCAGCCTAAACCCGATTGCCAATAATATTTAATTTACACTAACCATGTTGTCACTCTAAAACAAAACTAGTGTATTTTGATAGGAAACGTCCAGATCCGGGTTTATTCTGACTTTGGAGCATGTCAGCCTAAGCCCGGCTTAGCCTAACATAGCGAATTAAACGATTTGGGTAGTTCCCTCCCTCGCCACCAGGGGAATTAACACTTTTATCTGTCCTCATATAACATCACTTGAAGCTTTAAAACAAATTGAACCATCCAACGTGAAAAAAACACTTCAAGACAGGCCTGTTCACATGATCAGCGCAAAGAGAAAGCTTGATCTGATCCGCGCCGCGGTAATACAAGTGGGGAGATTCCATCCCATCGAGTTTTGGCGAGCAAATTGGGGTCAGTAAAAGCTACGTTCAGATAATCCTTCCAGCCATATACACATAGGTGTGCAACATGCTAAGACACTATATTAAACACACAATGTTAATCTTGGCGCAGGGCGCCATGGTAACTTGACAATGTCCTCAACACTCAAAACTATGCCCACATACGTACAAACAAATTTCCTCACATTTCCACGACATAAGTACAGCATATATGTAACATCTATATCACAACAACATACATCATATCCGTCATCTCGCGGGCCGGCTGATGGTCAACGGGTATCTTGACCTGTTTCCGACCTTCATAGTATAAACAGAGCAATATACATAGCGTTCATAACAGGACTACATGCCAAGGGCGGATCCAGCCGGCCGTTTTGGGGGGGGCCAAACCATTTTTTAGCGGACCTTACCTACCCCCAATTTCGAATTTCTCCCCGGATTTGGGCCACTTTATTTTGCAACCACACGATTTCGATTTGTTTCCCCTTTTTTAGGTTTTCGACCTTTTGGGATATCGAAAAAGGAAAGATGTCAGCTTGCAGTTTGTATTGTTCCGACATTGCCTTACACTGAGCAAAACTATGTCAATTGTCAGCTGTACCCAGGGGCGTCGCCGATAATTTTTGAGTGGGGGGTCGGCTGAAATGATGAGAAAAAAATGTACCCCAATTTGTTATGCGTGTATTTAAGCCTTTGCAACATTTTTAATGTGGATTTGCATGTTATAGTTATACTTGTTATTTAGCGCCGCGAAGCGGCGCGAATTTTTTTTTGCTCGGGTTTGCCAGATAAAACCCAGAAACATAGGCATTTTTAGCTTCTTAGCCTTGTAGAGGATAAGAAGCTAAAAATGTTATTCATTCAACTCTGCGTTACGACGAAACGAAGACGATGACGATGGCTTCGTTATGACGATGGCCACTGATGTGACGCCGCGAAGCGACGTGAACATTTTAATTTTAGGTCGTGGAAACGCATTTTTAATATTGGAGTATGTGAGTGGAGCCAAGCCTCAGGTAACCTCTTTTCCTGGTTGCACATCTCGGTATGATGCAAAATGTTGAAATGAAGGTAGTTTTTCATATACACATACGTGTATATGAAATGCCCCGGATAGTAAATCACGCTGGCCGGTGGCAGTCTGCGCTCAATAGTACATATGATAATAATAACTGTAGTCTGTATACATAGCTATTTACCATATGCCGAGCAATGTAAACAGCATTAGCGCGACAGTTTGGATGACGACAGTTCGGATGAAAACCGAGTTGTCCTGTTTCGTATAACTTCTCCTCTTCTTGCCTGCTGATTGCTGTTGCACGATTTGGTCTGTTCCCTTTGCCTTGCGCCTTAAGAACCTTGAGTTTTGCACGCTTAACATCTCTTGTTGTCTGGAATTCTGGGTCGGTTTCCAGGTTCCCCATGTTCTTGTCCTTCATGTATCTGTTGATAGTGCCAAAGAAACTATGTATGGTTGTAGTTTCATAGCATGCCCCGTCTCTCTTCTTGGCGTCAATTGCGAAAGAACAGATGGCATCATTTAGTTCTTTTTTGTTCATCTCCAACATGTCCTTTTGTTGTCCGGTGGAGTGAATATGGTCCTGCAGCTGACGCACCCAGAACTCGATTTTTCGTTTTGTTTCTGTCGGTCTGGCTCCTTCAACGAAGTTTTTGATTTTGTCCTTTGTTTCTTCATCTGAGCTACTATCAAAAAATCCATGGCATAAATCAAAGAATGGTTTTTCTTGATTATACATATGAAAGGCTCAGCAGATGGCGGCATACGGTAAAATACTTACCAAACTCTGCTGTGTATGTAGATATTTGTGATCTCGGCGTTTTTCAAAACTACTGCACTCGCTGCGCTCGTGCAGTAATTTCAAAAAACGCCTCGTTCACAAATATCTACATACCAGCATCGTTCGGTAATGCTTAGTACCGAACTGTAACAAACAACTGGTAACGGTGCAAATGGTTTCAAAGTAGCAAGAGGCAGACCGACATTTCCGCGCATAAATGGTCCCTGTGGATCTGGAGGAGCCTGGGGGAGATGGCTTGGGGAAATAGTCCTGGCCTGGTCCCCACTATTAGCTCTTCGGGCCAACAAGTTGGGCACCGCTGGAACAGCTTCCGGTTGCCGAAGTCCGCGTCTTTGCGTTCACGTCGCCTTTTTCGGAACTCGGCAGACAAGCTAAACATGTAGCCCGCTTTAACCCGGCAGTCACTGGGGTATATTCTGTAACACGACTCACTGTGGTTTTTTTTTTAGCCCCCCCCCCCCCCCCCTGGTATCTTCAGAACCAATGATCGCAGCGGGACGCACAAGGCGGCATTCGAAAGCGCTCAATGAGATAAGCCTAACGCAAACTTAAAAATGTCAAATTAAGGTCACATGTCAGGTCACGGTCAAGTCAAACGTCAAAATCGAGGTATTTGAGTTTATGGACAATACTTGCCATCCATGGCCTTCGATTGCGCCTATAATCACCCAAAGTGCTGTCAAAAGTATGATACATATCCCACATGAGCTAAAGTGAGATTGTTGGAAAAGATCAAGGTCAAGGTCAGGTCACAAAAGGTCACTACACACAAAATATCTACGAAAGTCATGCAGCACATGTTCTATGGATGCTTTTACGCGTAGAATTCGATAGTGGTAGTCATTTTACCACCTGACTTCATTTACGTGAAGATAGTGTAAAGTTCAGGTCAAGCTCAGGTCACTGAAGGTCAAAATTTGAAATTGATACATGGAAATGAAAAAAGCATGTTTCTATATCAGTTTTAGCTAAAATAAACAGTGCTGGCATTTATTTGTCTGTATCCGGTCAATAAAAGCCAAAAACACAATTTCAAAATATGACGTCATTATTTAGCCATGCTTTATATGCCATGACAATAAAAAAGATGATATCATTTTGAAATTGCGTATGGTAGTTGCCCATATGTTGTTATCTGACATATATTCCGGTTTTTTCAATATCTTTGACAAATTTGATTTTGTGAGCATTTTTTCAAAAAAAAGTTTTTTTGTGAAATTTTTGGGGTCAAAAACCAAAATTTGTGAAATTTCGAGATAACTGGTTTGTAGCCCTTGCAATTTTCTACCTTTTAGGGTTTTTGGATTGCATTTTGCTTCAAATGCAGCATTTGTACGGCTTGGCAAAGTTTAGCCGATTTTGGTGTCAAAATCGTGTTTAGTGACGTCACTAAATTCACTATATCTCGAAAAATTACTGACGAAATTTTTGCATTTTTTCTTAAAAGGTGTAAAAATGATGCCCAGAAAGGTACTTAAATTTTGCCGTCGATATCTTGATTAGTTATTGAGATATTCCTGATATTCCTAAGGGGGGGCTAAAAAAAGCCCCCCAGTGACTCGCGGGTTAAAGATAATATTTTATGAAGAGAGTTGGCCCTGGGGCCAGCAATTACCGCCAAGGAGAGCCTCTGCAAGACACTTAATGGAATAAATTTTCCAAATTTGTATATGCAATTGCGAAACTTGTGTCATGCCGCGAAGCGGCGCGAAATTTTTCAGTTTTTGACTGTGGCTAGCTTGATTTTGACTGCTGCAATTTTGGGATGCCCAGTACCGTTCTAAAAACGCAAATATAGCATGCATTAGATTTCACGTCTTGGGGGGGCAAAACATAGTTTGCCCCCCCCCCCCCCCCTTAACAGGTTTGGGGGGGGCATGGCCCCGTTCGCCCCCCACCCTGGATCCGCCCTTACTACATGCTGCACAGTATACCCATTGTACAATGCACACCCTGTACTAAGGTAATTCAACTAACATCGTCATTCTTCACTGAAGACTGACTGAAACATAAACTTGTCACTGGCTAAGCTTCCGCAGTTTCTCGTTTTGCTTTGCACCTCTTTTGTTTCTCGTTTGGCTGCTCCTGTTACTGCTTCGTCCACGTACCTCCCACCTTATTCGGACTGTCATGAAGGTGAAGTATGACCATGTGTTGAAACAATCACAGCATCGGTCATGTTCATGAAAAGGCGTGTTCTGTTGAAAACATTTGCAGATGGTCTCAAGCTGTGAACAAACTTGTGGTTTGTGTAAAAGTGAAGCGATGTTGTTCGAAAATACGGTTTCTAAGTCCGAAATAACCCGGTAATACCCATCGCTTGGTGCAATGAGTTAGTTTCATTTTCTATGTTGACCTTTCTTGTGGTCACCAGGCTTTCTAGGGTATCACATTTACATCTGCACAACATTCGCCTCGCAAAGTACCCAGAAATATACTTGAACCTGTTTGCTACTGCCAAGTCCATCGCCCAGGAGTGGTCGACTACGCTTGCACATAGTAGTTGGTGTTTTACCGGGCCTCACTGTTGCTCCTTCAGAGCGAACCAAACTACAAACGTCTCCGAAAAAAAATCGTCAGGATCTATTTCACAATTAGACCCGACGGGCTGAAGAAGGCCGCTTACGAAAGCGTGTCGGAAAGAAAACCGAAATTTTTGGCACGCTGGGTTGTCGGCATTACTAAGTCCTCTCCTTACCGTTGCAAAGAAATTTTCCAGTCTCTATCTTGATTTAGCTTGCGGGTCATGAGAAACTGTATCCCGCCATGCTGTAAATCTTTCCACAGGCTCCGATTGAAACCTGCCAACCAGCCACACAGTGAATACGGGTATTTGGGCCACAAATTATTTTTAGATCAGTCATGATAGCAAGGCTTTGCTTAAAGGGATTATACGGGGTTTTCCCAGAATAATTGAGTTACATAGTAAAACGTACTTATAAAGGTGGTAGAAGTCCCAAGGTAGCCACATTTTTCTGGAAATGACCTCTTCTGCACGTAAGGACATTCCAAAGTGCGCGGTGATGCCACCGCGTATTTTCTGCAGGACCGGCTGAGGACCGGCAGGACCCCAGAGCCAGTCATCTCATGTATGCTAATAAAAACACCTCACTTATGGCATATTTCCGGTAAAATAAGCAATATTTGAAAGAAAATAAACTTCTTTTGTTCCAACGACACCAGCAGTTACCTAGTTTTCCAATAAAATTATATATTTTTTCATGAATTTTCGTGCCAAAAAATGAATACGCCACCACCAAATTCTCAACGCTAAAGGCCGGAGATAAGAAAACCACAACAACACAAAACCTCAACGAACAGTGTGTAGTAATACAAAGTCCCGTCAGTTTTGAATTGCATAATAATTGTGTGATCCAGTGTAGGACTTGCAGATAATTCAAAACTCTAAAATTGATCTTAAGATAAGAGTGGTGGACAGTAGTGCCGATCAAGTACTCGTTATCTGATACTAGTCTCGAAAAACGCCCAAGTTTTAACGCTGATAATTGCTGAAATAATGGACTAAATGAGCATTGAGGTCCCTGTTATATGTCTTAAACGTCTTTAAAGCTCATACAACTGCAAAAGAGTGCATTTACTTTCAGGACGGAAACCCGTATAATCCCTTTAAGAATAGTCTCATGAGACGAGCTGTCCATCATCCGTCTCCTCAGTGGAACAGAGTCTGTGTATCTAGAAGAACAGCATTGAAATTGAAATGAGCATTGAAACAATCAAATAGATAATTTATGTCGTCGATGACCTTAGCTGTGTGACCAGCCTCTTCCGGAAGTTTACCTAAGCTCGTCAGTAAGTTGATGCCACTCGCTACAGAATGGCTAAATATTTGGCTAGCTAATTTAACTTTCATTTTGGAAAAACACGGAAGCACGATGTGTGTTTCTGTGAGCCGTGGTGCTAGTTTAATTTTCTGAGACATGTCAAATTTGAACAAATCCTCCACGTTCTGCCATTTCACTACATGTTCTCGCACATTGAAGTTATACACTTTCAAATTGTTTCGCAGGCTTTTGAGGCTTTTCCTAGGAGGTGGGGCGGATCGTACATGAAATAAATTGTTCTAGTTATATGAACGAAGAATGGTGTTTCGGCTGAGATGCCTAAGTTGGAAGCCAATGATCTGTCGGTCGCTCCTTGATCGCATATGACCACAAGGACGTCGAGACCGGCCTCGTCCAGACGGTCCATCGCCTCCCGGATGAGCTCCTCCAGCTTCTTGGCGGAAAAACAACATAAATCAAACTTAGTTGGTTAGTTTGAAAAACATCATACGCATTGATGTAATCATAGTGCATTGCTTTCATCAATAACTACACTATGTTACACTATGCTTTCACTATGCTTTCATCAAGAACGTAGTGATTTCATCCCCTTATTTTAACCCGCGCACTGCAGGGGCTTTGCGCCGAACACGAACTGCAGGGGGGGGTTGATTTCCCCCCCCCCCCCCCACCCCCCCTGAGATCTCAAAAACTACGCTACGTAGCGAGAAGCTAAAAACGGCATTTGATAGCTTGATACATGTTCTATCGAAAGTATTTCAGTATTGTTTAGGTCAGGTCAAAAGTGAGGTCACCAGAGGTCATCAGAGGTCAAATTTTACAGTTTTTCCTGGTTTAGGACATCGCTCCAGAAATTCCCATATTTCTCAGAAACTATGCTAGTTAGAAACAAACGGAAACAAACAAACGCCAGCTAGTGAAATTTGCAATCGCTAAGGTATCCTCAAATTTGATCTCAGGTCAATATTTGAGGCTCCAGAGGTCAAAAAAGAAAAAAATGACGTTTTTTTGCTAAATCGTTTTTGCTATTAAATTCTTATTTAATAAAGATAACAGAAAACTGTTTACGCCATTGTGTGTATCTTGTCAAGACGCTTTGAATGATATACATGGTGACCTTGTCAAGTTAACTTAAAAATTTGACCTCAGGTCAAGGTCAAGTGGTAACCCAAGTAGGGCATGTTGCATATGGGAAGACGTGTCTCGACGAGACAAACACATTGATGTCTGTTTTACTTCTCTATCTTCATTATGTCGGGAGTTATTGACAAAAAAGTGATGGTGACCTCGCATGACCTCAAATGACCCAATAGGGGTCACTGAACAAAACTTACACTTGGATCATCAAGAATATCTTATAATAACATGATCCAGAAGTAATTGGACTAATATCATGCATATCCTTAGCATTTGTATATTTCCCCATTGACTTATTATGGGGAGGTTACGAAATTGACCTGACCTTAGATCACCGATATCAAGGTCAGGTCAATTTCAATTAGCTAGCCAAAATTCCGAGATAAACGAATTGTAAGTACTTATGCCCTCATGACATCCTGTAAGTTTCAAACTGATCGGTGAAAAACTCTGGCTTTGGCACAACTGCAAACATTTTTGGAGGTGGGTCACTTGACCTGGTCTGGTGACCTGACCTGAGATGACCCGAGGTTATTTTTTTCTTCTTCAAAGTGTGCGCAATTGATGTGCTGACAGGTGTGCGAAAACCCGGCGGCGCTGCGCGCCGCCGTTTTTTCGCTATCTTTGAAAAACCTGAGGGGGGGGGGCGGAAATCAACCCCCCCCCGCCCCTGCAGTGCGCGGGTTAAATGGTTAACACGCGCCCTGGAGGGCCTCTGATAAATACACGCCCTGGAGGGGGGGCGGATTTCGCCCCCCCCCCCCCCCCCCCCTATGATCTCGAAAACCACGCAACGTAGCGACAAGCGAGAAACGACGTTAGATAGCTCGAGACAAGCTCTTTCGAAAGTATTTCGTTAATTTTTTTCTTCAGGTCAATATTGAGGTCACCAGAGGTCATCAAGGGTCAGATTTTCAAGTTTTCAAGACTTCGGTTCGAACACTCCCAAATATCTCGGGAACTATGATAGTTAGCAGCAAACGGAAAAAAGCAATCGAAAGTCATTGAAAAATGCAATCGACATAGGTGTCCTCATATTTGAGCTCAGGTCAATAGTTTAGGCTCCAGAGGTCATCGAATGTCAAAAAGGTGATTTTGTTTTAAAAACTGTTTTCCCCAAATAACCTTTTACCTAATAAAGATAAAGCAATAATGTTTACGCCATCACGTGTGTCTTGTCAAGGCACTTCGAATCATATTCATGGTGACCGGGTTAAGTCAACTTATAAATTTGACCTCAGGTCAAGGTCAAGTGGTGACCCAAGTTGGTCATGTTGCATATTGGGAGACGTGTCTCGACGAGACAAACATATTGGTACCATTTTATCTTCTCTATCTTCATTATGTCGATAGTTATTGCTAAAACCGTGTTGGCGGTCACAAAATTGACCTGACCTTAGGTCACCGATATTATAAATCCGAGATACAAAAATGGTTGGTATCTATGACGTTATGAAGTCCTACAAGATTGAAACCGATCGGCGTAAAACTGTGGCTGTGGTACTACTGCAAACGTTTTGGAGTTGAGGTCATCACGTGACCTGGTCTGGTGACTTGACCTGAGATGACCTGAGGCCAAGAATTTTACATAATGCGGGAAGTTCATTTCTAAACAGGTATACAAAAAACGGCGGCGCTGCGCGCCGCCGTTTTTGCGCTATCCTCGAAACACCGGAGGGGTGGGCGGATTTCGCCCCCCCTCCAGGGCGCGTGTTAACAAAGGTCAACAGAGGCAAGTGACATCCACTCTTTGATCGTATTTAAGGATATAAACGCTGATATGTGAACAAGCTGGCAATTTGTCGCATCATTGCGATGCAATCACAGTGAAAGCCTCTCACCTTTGATGCCTGAGCGCCTCCCGCTCCACGGGCCAGTGAAGAAGTACGCCAGAGGGATCTTCATCCGGGACGTCAGGCCGTGAACCATGAACGTGAGAGCTTGGGTTGCTGCGATGCCATCACATTCTTGGTCTCCGTAATTCACAAAACCTTCAACGCGATCTTCCGAAATATCATAGTCAAGTGCCTTTTTTATTTGCATTTCGTCAAACGTTAATACTACCATTTTGTCTTGGGAAGACATACTCTTAGCAAGTAAACGAATCATTTGGAGCGTCTCATAATTAAATCCGTTACTCGTCTTCATCATCTCCTTCCAACGTACCAGAGACCTTGTTGATGGCAATAAAAACATTTTTGACAAAAGCCGGTAGGCCTGCGGGCTCTTAACCCTCGCCCTACAAAAAATACCTGACAGCCCCCCCCCCCCCCCCCCCCCCTCCCCCTGTGGTTTTTCTTGAATAACTGTTTACACATGCGTTGCATCCTTCTGAAATGTTCGGTAGCTGAGTTTACAGCAATTATACGTAGGCTGTAAAAATTTGTTTGAAATTGGTTGAGAAATTTTGGAAATAATGACGTTTCGATGACGTCATGTTGGTAAAAAAATTTATAAATATTGGAAAAATCGTAGAAAATAGATTTTTAAAGCAAATTGCAAACGCAATTTACTTAAGATACAAAATGTCATTTTCTTTCAAATGGCAATCTCAGATTTGCAAAATTTTGTTTTTTTTACTCCTAATTTTTTTTTTTAAACTGATGTTATTGGAAAAATCCCACAAAATCAAAATTTTCAAAGATTTTAGAAAAACCGGAATATATGTGAGGAAACTGAGTATGGACAATACTCATACCAAATTTCAAGGCAATATCTTCATTTCTGACTGAGTGATGGCTCCGTAAGTGTAAGAAACCGATGACGTCATTTTTTTAATAACTTCTTTTGACTTTTTTTGACAAGATACGAACAAATAATTACTTTTCTGTATCTCTCAGCCAAAACTGGTCTAGGAACATGCCTTTTTATTTACATTTATCCGTTTCTAATTTTGAGGTTTTCTGAAGAGCAAAATCGCTGTTCTGGACGTGGTAAATCCGAAGTCATTCACTTTACCTGGAAGGTCATCCGTTGATCTGAAACCTACAAATCGCATGCTGTTAGATTTCTCTCATGACAAGCAACATGCTGGTTCTTACGGCATTGCTCTAAGTTGCTTGGTTTGGAAGTTAACAGGGGGCCTGTCACCCCCTCCCCCCCGTAGGGCGAAGGTGAAAAAAGCTCCCGTAGGGCGAGGGTTAAGGTACAGTGCTAAAGCAATTTTTATATCTGTTTCCGTGTATCTTTTTCCTTTACCTTTTATGTTTGCGAGCCTTATTTGTGAGCTCAAGAATGATACTTTCTGTCCATGAAAGTATTTGGACAGCTGTTGGACAAGATTTTCTGATGAAAGACTGACATTTTCTAGGTCTTCTTTGGCCTTTTCCCACTGCTTTTTACATCTTGATAGCCGGACCCTGAGACGGTTGAGGCTTCTCCTCATTCGTTATTTTGATGCAACTTGTTTCCTTTCTTTCATGCAGGCGGGAATGAATGAGCATGTGTGACTGGAGGTTGAACCTGATGGAATCGATGTCAAAACCTCTGGAGACTGTTCGAACTGTTCCCTGCCTTGCCCATTGTTCTGTGTAGATGATTCGGTCGACTTGCCCAGGTATTGTCGGCATTGGCTGTATAACCATGATGATCGTTCTAACAAGCCTGTATGGTTTCTCAACAAAGTTGCAGATGGTTTCCGAAGCCACGAAAAAAATGAGCCGATCATGTGTTTTTAGAGGGTTTGAGCAGGCCAGTGATTTTCTAACCATGATCTGAAGTAGGCATGGTTCAGTGGCGGAGAATGGTGCAAAAACTATGAAGTAGGCAGCCTATATGAACTCAATGAGCGGACATGTTATAAATATTATACTGGCAGCGTATAAGTTGACAAAATGTTTTCAAGAAAGTTCCGGACCAAGAAGGCCAAATTAGACAATTTTCCTGTTTTTCGCTTTTCTTCCCATTCATATCTGCCCACGTGATTTATCAACTAGTGGTATTGCCAATTTAGCAGATAGGGCGCCAAGCTAAAAATGGAACAAGAGAAACGGCTCTTCCGATATGCTTCAAAGACCTCGCTCTTTGATCTCATTCACATGTTTTGTATTGCACTTTATGACGGACATTGAATGTACATCGCCCTACATCGAATGCATTACAATTGCCGAAAACAGAGGAAAATCAAGTGCCATGGGCTTCTTTCGTGCTTATGAAATGCGTTGTTGATTAGGCTCGGTGCTATTTCAACATGCTTTGAAGATCTCATTATTTGATAAGTGTATAGTTGAGAACCCATGTTTTGTATTGCATTTTATGACGGGCATTGAATGTCTTTCTACATTTAATGCATTAAAATTGCCGAAAACAGAGGACAATCAAGTGCAGTGAGCGCATGAAGCACGTAGTACATCTTGATGGGCTCAGAGCTATTTCGCTATGCTTTGAAGTCCTCGTTCTTTAATTAGTTTATAGTTAAGAACCCATGTTTTTTATTGCACTTTATGACGGTAATTTGGTGTCTTTCTACATCGAATGCATCAAAATTGCCGAAAACAGAGGACAATCCAGTGTCATGGGCTTATGAAATTCGTTGTTGATTAAGCTCAGGGCCTTTTCTTGTTTGAATGCCGCTATTTTCATTTCTTATAATATGTCAATAGTACTTTCGTTCTTTTTTTCATTTTACCTAATAAAAATAACAAAACCTAATGAAAAGGTAATATTTATTGCATCTGGATTAAATATACCAAAACTGTCAGTCGGAGTGGACTTGTTAAAAACATATTTCTGTTGGTCTGAAATATCGTAAACATCATTAATTGTCATACATTTGTTATTTGCGCGAAAGGAACTTCTTGCGGGAGAAAATGCATTACACAGAAAAATCGAAGTGTCTTCACTTGTTATGTATTACGCTATGGCATTACTATGCATAAAAAAATGCATTTCCGTGTTTGCTTTTTAATTCTATGTATATTAACCAAACAATGTTCTAAGGCCATGTTTCGCGTTTTAGACGAAAAACGAACCCATAAACATGTGTTACAACGCCTAATGACCGTAATCGGCAGCTTGACCTCATGACCTCGGATGACCTTGACCTGACCGAAGGTCATCAAAAGCTTAGAATGGTAGTTAGAAGTGTTAGACACACGAATCGTACCGATTCATTGACTGCTTATGCGTTTAATATCGCAAATTTGCGCGACAATTCCATCCACTGAGACCTTTAAGACACGGTCAAATATTTTGTCTTTTACGTGACCTGTGACGTCATCGGTTACCCTGAGGTCAACAATATTAGGTTTCCCTCGACAAATTTGCCAGGGCTATCGAATGCCGTTTGAACTTTTAATATCGGTCTAGTAGTTCCGGAGATCCGAGATGAGGGAGGGCAAAAAATAGCCCCCCCCCCCCCCCCCCCTCCCACACCAGTAAGTCGCGTTATGTAAAATATACGTGTAACTGCCGGATTAACAATTCAATTCCATATACATTAATTCCTCGCTTTAAATATCAAAAATTACCAAAAGCGCGTAGAGAAGGATTGTCATGTGTACCAATTAAGATAGTCGGAAGAAGCAAAGCACTTTGTGTTTTCGTTTTGTCAAGTTGTGTGTCAAAATTGTGCCTAAATTACATTATTAAAAATATAAATACCTGGGGGAGTAATAATATGCAGCGAAGAATCGGAATATTTATAAATCTGAATAAATATGAAGCATCCTGAGTCCTGACATATACTTATCCTTATTTGTCAGTATCAACGAGAATACTAAATATAAATAATACCCGAGCCCCTGGCCAACCAAACGGTTTGGCCTATCCATTACATATAACCATTACAATATCGATGCCCGCGTGCAGGACTCGACATACATACTTTCTAACCAAAACATTGTAATAAGTCAAGCATAATGAACATAATGAAAACATGAGTGACTAGTGACATATATAACGTACAGGTTTATACGCAGTGATAGAGGATCATTGTAAGTACTTTTCGACTAATAAACTGCTGTTAAGATGCATGAAAAGCGACCGAAACATCCTCTTTTTTAATCTCAATAAAAATACTATCTTATTCATAACTGGGTTTTCGTGTGATGACTCATTGCATGCCACTTCTCGTTGCACAACATGCTTGTCCATCCATTCAAGTTAGCATATTTGGCCTATGACAGCACGAAAGTTGGCGAAAATGAGCCAAGCAAATGATAGGGATCAAAGAAGTAAATCGCGCCTGAGAATGCTGAAAGGAATGCTTTCGATGCCTTAAGATACGAATCAATGTAGGGCAAACTAGCATCAGGAACACACACAGACACATATATATCCGGTCTGTGGACACTAAAAAAGCGGTCACTGGTCAGTAGTCATGACCCAGTCTAGCCTGTCTGGGTCACCGGTCAGTCTCCGTCTGTGGTTCTAATTGGACGCCGTGTCGGGCCGTGGTCTGGTCATCGCCGCCTCCTGCACCGACTCAACCAAGCCTTCTAAAGTCACTTGTTCCTCCGCTTTCGTCCCGCACGCTGTGGAGGGGAGGCGGGTCTCGATGTCGGTAGTGACAGCGAGTCGCGAGAGCTGTGGAACTGTGTGGGAGACCGTGTGTCGGAGCCGGCCTGGGACCGGGCTGGGACCGAGCTGATACAGGGGTCGGCTGGATTACTTTTTAGCAACGTCACCCAAAGAAAGACATCAGCCATGCGGACATCGTCCCAGTCATTTCCTGACCTGGACCTGTCCAGGCTGCCACTAAAAAGTGGTCGGTCCATATGTGACGGGTCACTGGACGGAACAGTGTAGTCGGCGGCACCAGTGTCGGACGGTACTCAGCTCCGACCAGCAGCTCGCTACCATGGTGCCGGTCACCGTGCTGCCGGTCACCGTGCTGGTGACGCTGTCAACTGTCACCGCGGCCGCTGCCGCCGCTGCTGCCGCCGCTGCTGCCGCCGCTGCTGCCAATGCCACCGCTGCTGCTACCAACGTCATCGCTGATGAAGGGAGGTATCTGTTCGGCCAGAAGCTCAATCTGCCGAGCCTGTTCCCGCTGCTGAAGACGAATGACAGCGGGCAGTGGCTGGCCCAGAGCAGCAACACGCTGGTGATGGCCGTGGCCGTCTGCGTGGCGGCCGCACTGGTGGTGCTGCTGATCCTCATCTTTATCGTGCTGATCGCCGACCATCACGACTACGGTCCTGGCTACTACGGCGACTATGGCGACTATGGACACCACGGACACCAAGGAGGTTACGGGGACTATGGACATGACTACAACGGGAACAAGAGGTGAGGGTTGAAATCATTAGTTGAAATCGACGTTTCGACGTTAACCCGCGCGGCGCTGGGGGGGGGTAAATTTTACCCCCCTCCCGGGTTTTCTCTATAGATTCAAAACTACACTAGATATCGACGCGAAACTTTCATTACCTTATCTGGCATCGATTTGACGTCTTCAGATAAATTTTGGAGAAAATCGGTCGAGAAGTTTTTGCGAAAATAGCGTTTTAGTGACGTCATGTAACGCCATTTTCGGTCCAAAATGGACGAAACTTTGATCGATGATAGAACAGCGAGTATTGAAGCAAATTGCAAACAAAGCACGTCAAAAGGAAGGAAATGACATTCTCTACAAGATGGCTATCTCGGATTTGCACAATTTTGATTTTCTGATCCCCAAAATGCAAAAAAATATTTTTATTTTTTTTCAAAGTTTACAAAATCCAAAATTGTAAGAATTTTCAAAAAACCGGAAGATATGTCAGATAACCATCTCTAATGAGTGACTATTCCAAATTTCAAACAAATATCTATATTTTTGACCCCCAAATGACACTAATAAGTGTTCAATGTGATGGACGCATTTTATAAAAAAAAATCGCAAATTTTGACATTTCTAGACATCGTACACAAAAACAAATTGCACCATTAGATTGCTGTGGCAAAACTGAACCGTAAACATGTGTCGGTTATTGCAAATTTTGGATTTCAAAATTTGACCTTTTTTGCCTGATCTTGACCTGACCTTGAGGTCAAATGTCAAAATAACCATTATTTTTGGATTCTACGTCTGAAATAACCCATGAGACATGTGTCACATGGGTTTCATATTACTTTTTCACAGTGTGACCTTTTGTGACCTGACTTTGACCTTGACCTGTACTTAGTATGATATTCATACTCAAGCATTACCCTCTCCTTATATTTAGAAGTGTTTTGGCAGAGTTTCGGCGCGCTGCTGTTGATAGTCCGGTCTCTGCAGCCAATAATCTCGAAAACAGGTGGTTTTGACCTTTGACCTGACCCTGACCTGATATGTGACCTTTTAAATAACATTTTAAGAATTACTTAGAATCTTCCCATCGAGAGCTTCCGATCGCCGCCTTGCGCGTCTCGCTGCGATTATTGGTTCGGGATATAAGAGGGGGGGGGTAAAATTTACCCCCCCAGCGCGGCGCGTTCGGATGGAGACCCCAGCGCCGCGCGGGTTAAAGGAAATAGTTCACCTTCGGAATTTTTTTCAGAACACGATTTTATTATATTTTTAATACAGTTTCTTTTTTCTTTTTAAAAATGGTCCTACATCGCGCCAATTCAGGACAGAAGGTTGTAAATTATTGATTTTATGGTGTGCGTTATTGGTCTGCGCATGCTCCATGGCAGTGCTGGCACTTTCAGACGGTACGGTACATCATATATGCGCCGTATTCCTTCGCCAAAAAGTCAAATATCTTCGGCTGGAGAGTCTTTTCAGCCAAGACAAGTTCCAGATAAGGATTTCTCAACACGGCCTACAAAACTGCTATTTCAGTTCAAAACCCATGTTGAAGGTGAACTATTTCCTTTAAATCGTGTTTTTACATATTCGCAAAAAAGACGTCAGGTATAAAGATGTGTTCGAATGTCAAGAGGTATGTGAGGACTTCAGTATTTTGGTGTTCAAAAGTGAAGAAATTATTATTTGAAATGCGTTAATGCCTTCTTATTTCACATTCAATTCAACAGTGATGTATCGACGTATTACATTATTAAAATTGGTTCGACACTTGAGGTTTTTGTTTCATGATAATGTTAACAAATAATGTAGATATTTCACAGTTAGGTATTAATGTTTCGCAACCGAGGGGAGTAGCACAAATATAGGTGAATGTATATGAACCAGACTATTTTACTTGACAGCGGTGACTAACAAAACAGGAAATAGCTCATAATGACATGCGAAATACGTTACTTTTCAGACAGTGATGAATATTTTATCTTCTTTTCAGGTCACTGAGCTCTTCCATTTCCATTCTTCAGCAACTCGAAAAGGCTGCTCGCATGTACTAGTAGGTAAATGATTTCAGAAGACTTCTGAGGCCGAAGAAGCTATTCAGCATCACAAACCGCCGACCACTGCCACGCAGAGTGAGAACGGCATGTTGTGTTGCTTTGTTACCGTATTTATTTTCATGCTGATCATACCATAGCTGAAGTGTATATCATAAGCACTGACTTGAGCTTATTTACATGTTTATCTAGTCTATATCCATCGTAATGTATAACTATATATGCGTTTTATTGTGAAATTGGTTACCGGCAAGACTTTCCGCTTCATCGCTATTGAGATAAATGTTTGTTGTTTGTTCCGTAGTTTCAGTTGCAGTGTCAGCGATCGCTGTGTTGTTTTATGTTGAGTTTATTGTTCATAATCAGTTTGGAAATATGATGTGTGCTTGTATGTGAATGGTGGCGAGTGGTTTTGCTTGCGAGGATAGCGGTTTGCTGTTCAGAGTTCCCAGAACTGTCCGAAATCAGCATGGAAGGTGTGTCTAAATAGCCCTTCGAGTTATATAATAACAAAGCCTTACCAAATGTATTTGCATTTCATGCGGAACGACAGGAACATCCTGGCAGAATATACGCTAAGAAATGCGCCGCGTAAGAAGTATGAACTTTACCAGATTACCAGTATGAACTTTACTAGATTACCAGTATGACCTTTACCAGTATGAACTTAGTCAGATGATGAATATAATATAAATAAATAGACACCTGTTTCTGTTATAACCAATCATCAATTTAAACGTCTACCTACGCATTACCTAAAGCAAAGCACTGACACTACCTAAGTGTATTTTACATTGGAAAAGAACACTTAAAAACGGTCCGCTCAGTTTCCCACCCAATTAGGTCGCTTTACTGATAAGAATAAAATAAACTTCACTGTACGCCCACTGCTTGGTAAGGGATCACTACAAGTACAAGTTAAAATCCTGGAACGTTTGACATGCCGATATGTTTCGTTACTAATTCTGCCCGGCTGCTATCGTCATTGGACTTCACGTGGCTCTTCGACTTTTAGAGGAGGCCAAGACGTATTGTTGTGTATTCCTTGGAAGTGTTACTACCATCAACGAAACTGTTTGTATAGTTCACTTAACAACCAGTAAAACGCCTTTATGAGTGATGACCGAGCGGGCGCGCTACGGTACGGGTACACACGTGCGCATTGACAATGTCCCATGCTGAGTAAACAAACATGTAAAAAATGCTTTCAGCTTTTATAATTTTGAATATGTACACTTGGTAGAGATCTGCAAAGCATACTTAGTCGTGAAATGTTCTTGAAATCCTCGGGAGTCGAAAACGTCATCTTAGGTCATCTGAGGTCAGTGGCCTCGGTTTACCTGTGTAAGAACATGACCCCAGTGGAACATATTATGATGCAAAATGGATGTCAAATTTGAAATCAGCGTCACAAAATGCCCTAGAAACTGCCAGAGGTCAAACAAATCACCTCAGGTCATCGGAGGTCATGATCTCAGTGGAAACCATAAATTTCACCTGTTAACACCTGTTCATATGTTCCTGAACAACAAATACAAACGCTCGGAAAGTGCACAAGTTACAAGCATCGATACTACGGGCCACCAGTTGCGTCACCTTGAGAAACAGGTCACGGGTCATGCAGTAGAGGTTTGTAATTTTCAGAGTACGTGTCAAATTGTTATAAAGTAGGGTATTGAACGTCTCATCGCAATCAGTTGATAAATACGTGAGTTATTCACGAAAAACCGAGGGGAGTGGGGTGGCATCCATCCGGTCCCTGCACTGGCGAGCGTTAACCCGCGCCCCGCTGGGGTCAGCAGCCGAACGCGCCCCGCTGGGGGGGAGGTAAATGTTATCCCCCCCCCCCCCTCCTCGTTTCTCCGAACCAATGACCGCAGCGGGACGCGCAAGGCAGCGATCGAAAGCTCTTAAGCGATGAATATAATCCATACCCGAAATTCTCAAATAAGATCACATGTCAGGTCACGATCAGGTCAAAGGTCAAAATTGAGGTATTTGAGTTTTTGGGCCATACTTTCCATCAAAAGCCTTAGATTGCAACTATTATCGCACAAGGTGCTCTCAAAGGTATGATGCATCTCCCGTATAAGTGAAAGTGAAATTGTAAGCAAAGGTCAAGGTCAAGGTCAGGTCACAAAAGGTCACAGGTCTACTAAATACATGCAACACATGTTGTGTGGGTTATTGTACACGTATAAATCGATAGTAGCAGCCATTTTCACAACCTGACCCCATATAATGGCCCTCAGGTCAAGGTCAGGTCACAATAAGGACAAAATTTGAAATTGATTAATCTAAATACAACAGACATGTTCCTTAACCAGTATTGTCTCAGAAATACAGTGGTGGTACTTATTTGTCTGTATCTGGTCACTAAAATCCAAAAACCGTAACTTAAAAAAATGACGTCATGAGTTACTTATACTTATAGAGCCATAAGTCAGTAAAAAGAAAGACATTTCTTTTAAATTTGGTTTGAGTATCCTCCAGACTTGGTTCTCTAACGTATATTTTGGCTTTTTAAATATCTGTTTAAAAACAAATCGGAAATTTTCCAACAAAAAACAATATTTGTATTTGGGGAATTAAAAACCCAAAATTTTGCAAATCCGAGATAGCCATTTCGAAGACATTTTGATTTAATTTCTTTTGACGTTTTTATTTGCAATTTCCTTTAAAACTCGATTGTCTACGAATTTTCAAACATGTATCGTTTATCCACCAAAAATGGCATGACATGACGTCATTAAAATGTCATTATCTTCCAAAGTACTACCCCAATTTCAGTGAAATTGTATGAGAAGACGTAGCATTGATGCAGCATAGGGTAATGCAAGTTTGATGTTGCTATCCTTCATTGTTTTCAAGTTATTGAGAAAATCTTGGAGGGGAGGGGTAAAATTGACTCCCCCCCCCCCCCCCCCCCCAGCGGGGCGCGGGCTAAACTAACGAAGCGGAGTAACGGACTAAAGTAACTTCCGTTAAATTTGTCGCAAATCAACGGGGTAGCGAGTAACGGAACTATTTGTATGAGTAACAGAGTAACGAGTAACGGAACTATATTTTTTAGTAACGATACCTACCACTGTCCAATTGTTTCCGAGATCTGAAATACGGTGGCGCACGTGCGCACGACTGCACAGGTAATGACGTATTGTATTATATTGTATCGCGGCATTCTCATCCCTCATCCCTCATCCCTCATCCCTCATCCCTCATCCCTCATCCCTCATCCCTCATCCCTCATCCCTCATCCCTCATCCCTCATCCCTCATCCCTCATCCCTCATCCCTCATCCCTCATCCCTCATCCCTCATCCCTCATCCCTCATCCCTCATCCCTCATCCATCATCCCTCATCCATCATCCATCATCCCTTATCCCTCATCCCTCATCCATCATCCCTCATCCCTCATCCTTCATCCCTCATCCCTCATCCCTCATCCTGCATTTCTCATCCCTCATCCCTCATCCCTCATCCCTCATCCCTCATCCCGCATTCATCATTCCTCATCCCTCATCCCTCATCCCTCATCCCTCATCCCTCATCCCTCATCCATCATCCCTCATCCCTCATCCCTAATCCCTAATCCCTCATCCCTCATCCCTCATCCATCATCCCTCATCCCTCATCCTACATCCCTAATCCCTCATCCTGCATTTTTCATCCCTCATCCCTCATCCCTCATCCCTCATCCCTCATCCCTCATCCCTCATCCCTCATCCCTCATCCCTCATCCCTCATCCCTCATCTCTCTTATCTCTTCTATCATTCCTAATTCCTCATCCCTCATCTCTCATCCCCGCACACCGCACACCGCACACCGCACACCGCACACCGCACACCGCACACCGCACACCGCACACCGCACACCGCACACCGCACACCGCACACCGCACACCGCACACCGCACACCGCACACCGCACACCGCACACCGCACACCGCACACCGCACACCGCACACCGCACACCGCACACCGCACACCGCACACCGCACACCGCACACCGCACACCGCACACCGCACACCGCACACCGCACACCGCACACCGCACACCGCACACCGCACACCGCACACCGCACACCGCACACCGCACACCGCACACCGCACACCGCACACCGCACACCGCACACCGCCCACCGCCCACCGCCCACCGCCCACCGCCCACCGCCCACCGCCCACCGCCCACCGCCCACCGCCCACCGCCCACCGCCCACCGCCCACCGCCCACCGCCCACCGCCCACCGCCCACCGCCCACCGCCCACCGCCCACCGCCCACCGCCCACCGCCCATCGCCCATCGCCCATCGCCCATCGCCCATCGCCCATCGCCCATCGCCCATCGCCCATCGCCCATCGCCCATCGCCCATCGCCCATCGCCCATCGCCCATAGCCCACCACCCATCGCACATCGCCCATCGCACATCGCCCATCGCCCATCGCCCATCACACGTCGCTCATTACCATTCACCCTTCACTGGATTTCACACGGATTACTGTTGTCTCTCGCTTGAACACGGCCTTACTACTCCTAACTTCAGACGGCAAGCGGTTCCAAGTTGCGACAGCGCGGTGCGGGAACGACATCTTAGTGGCCTGTAGGCGACATTTTGACGCGTGCAGCACGGACTCGTCAGCTGTCGCACGAGTCTGCCGTCACGATACCTGGGCGCGTGTCTCAATCAGCGACCGCAGCATCTGTGACCCACCTCTGTTCTAAGGCATGTGGCAAAGCCGCTGAACATCCCGCATGCCGATCATGCTGTCGAACGACATCCAGCCAAGATCCTCCCGCGCCTGTATGATGTGGTCGTACTTTTTTAGCCCAGTGATTGTGCGGATCGCGAAATTGCGTGCCTTGTCGACTCTCTTCCTCTGCGCTTATGTCCTGGACGCCCAGGCAGGCAGACAGTTCCGGATGACCGGGTACATCAGAGTTTCGATGACCAGCTGGCAGACAGTTCCGGATGACCGGGAACATCAGAGTTTCGATGACCAGCTGGCAGACAGTTCCGGATGACCGGGAACATCAGAGTTTCGATGACCAGCCGGCAGACAGTTCCGGATGACCGGGAACATCAGAGTTTCGATGGACAGGCAGACAGTTCCGGATGACCGGGAACATCAGAGTTTCGATGACCAGCAGGCAGACAGTTCCGGATGACCGGGAACATCAGAGTTTCGATGACCAGCTGGCAGACAGTTCCGGATGACCGGGAACATCAGAGTTTCGATGACCAGCTGGCAGACAGTTCCGGATGACCGGGAACATCAGAGTTTCGATGACCAGCTGGCAGACAGTTCCGGATGACCGGGAACATCAGAGTTTCGATGACCAGGCAGACAGTTCCGGATGACCGGGAACATCAGAGTTTCGATGGACAGGCAGACAGTTCCGGATGACCGGGAACATCAGAGTTTCGATGACCAGCAGGCAGACAGTTCCGGATGACCGGGAACATCAGAGTTTCGATGACCAGCTGGCAGACAGTTCCGGATGACCGGGAACATCAGAGTTTCGATGACCAGCTGGCAGACAGTTCCGGATGACCGGGAACATCAGAGTTTCGATGACCAGCTGGCAGACAGTTCCGGATGACCGGGAACATCAGAGTTTCGATGACCAGGCAGACAGTTCCGGATGACCGGGAACATCAGAGTTTCGATGGACAGGCAGACAGTTCCGGATGACCGGGAACATCAGAGTTTCGATGACCAGCTTCGTTGTGTCTCGCGGGAAACTTAGTTTGCGAATGGTAGCCACTACCCCGTTGCATTCTTGTTTTGTCACGAAGCTGACTTGTTTTGCCACGAAGCTGACTTGTTTTTCCCAATTTAGATGCTCGTTGAGGTGAACTCCACGAATTTTGACGTTTTCCGAGTGATTCAGGCTTACTCCGTCAAATTGCACTGTCAGGGAGGCCGCCTGGGCTGTGTTGGTAGGGGTACCGGCTATAGGAAAGTCCGTCTTTGCAGCGTTGACTTAAGTCCGCTGCTGAGGAACCAAGCCGAGAGGTGGGTCAGGTCTGTCTCTGCGTATAGCTTTAGCTCGGCCACACATTCCGGTTTCGCGCTGTGGAGAATTTGGCTGTCATCCACGTAGCTGATGAGCTCGCCGGTTGAGATGTGAGATGCCAGATCGCTAGTAAAGAGGTTGGACATTATTGGACCCAGTATACCGCACTTCACCACGCCGAACGGTACCGGTTCAGTGGTCGTGCCGCCTTTTACTGTCTCAGTCCGCTCTGTAAAGTGCCCCTCGAGCCAGTGTGATGAGATGCCATACCAGCCTAACTTCGACAGTAGGGCTCCTCGATCGGCGCAGTCGAACGCCTTAGATACATCTATTGACGTCAGTGATGTCACCAGGCCCTTGTCGGTGTTGTTTGCGATGCAGCTGACTATATCTAGCGCGGCGTCCTCGGTCGAGTGTGCCGGGCGGTACGCATACTCTGTAGGGATAAGAATCGAGTTGCATGTCACGTATGCTAAAATCAGGATGCTCACTACTTTTTCTGCCAATTTAGAGATGACGTTCAACACGCTGACAATCCGGAAGTTGGCTGGCGACGTCGGATCTCCAGATTTGTGGATGGAAACCACTGTGGAATGTTTCCATGTCACCGGAACCACACCGGTGACAAGCGATTGGTTAACGACATGTAAAATGATCGGATCGACCCCCTCGAAACACTCACGCAGCAGCTGCACCGTTATGCCGTCACTGCCGGCCGCCCTGGAGTCGCTCAACTTCCGGAGGGCTGCACCGAGCTCCGGCAGCGTCACCGTTATGCCGTCACTGCCGGCCGGCCTGGAGTTGCCCAACTTCCGGAGGGCTGCACCGAGCTCCGGCAGCGTCACCGGATGCACACGGAATGCAGAGCTAAAAACGATCAGCGGGTGCGGGTGCACCGGCTCACACGGCCGCGCGCCGAGCTCGTCAGATACCCGGCCTACGCCTGCGAAAAACGCGTTGCGTCCAGTGAGCCGTCTGAACGCGGCCCCGGCGGTCCTGAGCTGAGCGCTACTTCCGCAGGTTGGTCCACATCTCATCGGTGTTTGGAGCTCCTGAAGGTGCGGCGAAGAAGTCTCTTCGCGCTCGGGCGAGCCGCCTCTTGAACTCGCCGCGCAGCTGCCTGTACTCCTGCTCCGACTCTTCGTCCCGGCGCAAATCTCGCGCGCGCCTGACGGCGTCCCGCTGAGATTGCAGTTCTCGGAGTTCGGCGTCGGAGGTCAGCCATGGGCAGTTTTGGTGGCGGAACTGGATGGTTTTCAGCGGGCAGTGCTTGTCGATGTACTTATTCCACACACCCAGGAAGGTCTTGTACTTGTAGTCGGCGGACAGCGCCTCGTACACCGGTCCCCAGCCAGCCAGCAGCAGGTCCAGCCTCATGTGGTTGTAGTCCACGTTCCGCAGGGACCTGACCGTGGCCGTGCGCGGCGGCCTCCTGGTCCGAGGCAGTGGCGCGTCCAGCGTCACCATGTCGTGGTCGCTGACATGCTCGGCACGACCGCCGCTTGTCGCTCCAGATCGCCAATGTTGGTGATGATGTGGTCGATGATTGCAAGATTTATCCGGCGGAGTTGCGTGTCGATGAGCTGATGGAGGTCGAGATCACTGAGAATGACGTATAGGTACGCTCTGATGCGTGTAAAGCAGCTAGTACTCCATAGTTTGCATTGAAAATCAAGTCAATAGACCCAACTGTTTCGAAGATAAACATACAGCACCGCACTTTCTCACTTGCTATGAAACTTCCAAAGCATCATGAGTAATATTGTTATTTGCTAGTACCTATGTCAGTCGGAAGCAGCACATCAAATTTCGCTTTAATCGGCCCATTTCTTTATGAGATACATCTATACTCAATAGGGGTGTAACGGGATATGCTTATCTCTCGCTCGTGCTGTTGTGCGCTGAACCCTAAAGCTCAATTTGCTATGTAACATGGGGTATCACTGGTTCTTAACGCACGCCAAAATTGGCACAGTTTGATATAGTCGTTTTATCATTAGACAGGCTTTTCAGGTGGCATTGGGGTTTGACATGCCCCACGTTCGCGCTTGTTACGCACTACGCCACCACATATCATATCAGAATGAAACATGCAGGGGTGGTAAAGTGTTCTGTCCTTATGGGTAAGGTCGGGGACAAAGTGCTCCTTCCCATGAAGTACTCGGGGGTCAAAATGCCCGTAACTATCATTACCTATGGCTATGTCATTCCTGGGAAAATTTACTAAGGGATCATGTCCTTAGAAATACTGATCGTCAAAACCACTTCAGATGTAATATTCACTTAATCATCATATTCATCACGTCAGCATGTATGTACATTTACATTTGTAAAATTAGCAGTTGCGTTTCAGCTCTTGATTCTCAATAATTTAGTTTCACCCATATTGCCGACGAAAAAATATATACCAGTTATCTAGACAATTGCTTCCCCGGGGGTGGGGGTCGGGGTGCTTGTGTATTTGCAATGGAGTGAGTCTGAGATCGACTGTCAGGACAGTCGATCTCATTGTTCTGGTACTTTGAGAGTTCTACTATAAATAGTAGAAAATCCGGCTCATTCAGCATGAACATTCACATTCCAGTTATACCGTGCATCCTGCGCAATTGCGTCGTTTATGGCGCATGGTGGAAGACCCTATACGAGGTAGAGTCATCCGGCGATTTGACCGAATCCAACTTAGGAATGGTCAGGGCCGGCGCCACAGGGGGGGGGGCAGGGGGGGGGCAGGAGGGGCAGCTGCCCCTCCAACCGCCAGCTGGGCCCTTTTCGGCCAGCCTGGCGGGCGGACGAGCTGAATGTTCTCTCAGACTGTCTCGGGGCGCGATGAAGCAGCGCAAGCTCAACTCTGTGGCAGTCTGCCAAGTGCCATGTCCATCAGGAGACGCGCGAAGTTCCTGATCGGGATATGGCGCGCGAATATGCGTCCCTGAACGGTGCTCGTCGTTCCACCTTCGGAACGTTTTGATGTCATCTGAGATCAGGCACATAGCCAAGGGGGCGGCGGGTGCGCCCCCCCCCCCCCTGTCTTTAGAGAGTTTAGAGCACTTCAGAGGCCCTGTAGGGCCACCAGGGCCCTCTCTGAAAGACCAGAGGGCCCCTCGGACGTTAAAAAGAGCCCTGTGCATGTCGCAGGGGCCCCTGTCCAGACTTAAAGGGCCCCTGAGCGGGTCAGAGGGCCCCTGAATACGTCGAATGGGCCCCTAGATAGCACAGAGGGCCCATGGGCAGGTCGAGAGGCCCCTGAGCATGTCGGCAGGGTGACAAAGCAGCCAGCGCAGTCCATTGCTAGGTCATAAGGGCCCCTGAGCAGGTTGGAGTGCTCCTGGACAGACCAGAGGCCCCTGGGATGTTAAAAGGGCCCCTGTGCAGGTCAGAGGGCCCCTAACCAGACCGAAAGGGCCTCTAGGTGGGTCAGAAGGGCCCCTGAACATGCTAGATGGGCCCCTAGTCAGCTCGGAGGGGTCCCAGGGCATGTCGGAGGGCCCTCGGAGCATGTCGCAAGGCGACAAAGCAGCCAGCGCAGTCCCTTGCCAGGCCGGAAGGGCTCCTTAGAAGGCTGGAGGGCCCCTGGAGAGACCAGAGGGCTCCTGGAAAGTTCAAAGGGCCCCTGTGCAGATCGGAGAGGCCCCTGACCAGACCGAAAGGACCTCTGGGCTGGTAAGAAGGGCCCCTGAACGTGCTGAATTGCCCCTAGCCAGCACGGAGGGGCCCCAAGGCAGGTCGGAGGGCCCCTTGAACATGTTGGCAGGGCGACAAAGCAGCCACCGCAAATAGACCAGAAGAGTCGCTGGGCAGATCGGAGTGGCTCCTGGGCAAGTCAGAGGGGCCCCTGACCAGACCGAAAGGGTCCCTGGGCCTGTCGGAAGGGCCCTTGAACATGCCCGATGAGTTCCTAGCCAGACTGGAGGGGCCCCTGGGCAGGTCGGAGGGGCCCCTGAGCATGTCGGCAGGGTGACAAAGCAGTCAGTGCAGTCCCTGGCCAGGTCGGAAGGACCTCTGGACAGGCCGAATAGCCCCTTGACACACAAGAGGGGTTTCTTGGAAGGTCAGAGGAGTCCCTGGTCAGACCGGAAGGACCAAAAGCACATATAGATCCCAGATGAAGATTAAATACAAAGAGGACTTACTCCACAATAAAAAATATTAAAAGCGGAGCTTTCGGGTATATTGTAACACCCTTCGTCAGGGTGTTACAATATACCTGATAGCTCCGATTTTATTTTTTCTTGTAGAGTAAGCCCTCTTTGTATTTAATATATATCACCCACTCCACATCATGTCTTTTCGCTTCGCGGATCCCAGATGAGTCCCTGAACACGAACAGGTCGGAAGGGCGTTGAAAAGGTCGGAGGGGCCCTAGACGATCTGAAGAGACCCTGAGCCTTTCAACAGTAAGAATGCAGTTGTCCAGGGAATAAAACTCAAAATTTTCGCGCCGCTCCGCGGCACAATTGAACTACAAAGTCAATTATATACGGGTTAGAAAAAAACGGCCCGTTTCTCGGCGCATTTATGTGTTATGTTGCTACTTTCCTATATAATTGGGCAAAATAGTTCATTTTAACACTTTTTTTACCGCACTTCTAAACGCACAATATAGCATTTTTAGAGGTCCGCACCATACGCAATGTGACGCATTGATGAGAAATCATATCCAGGGCATTAGACTCAAAATTTTCGCGCCGCTCCGCGGCGCAATTTGTTTAAGAGTTCCAGGTCTTGAGCTTAAAAATATTCCAAGTTGGTATAGCTGATTCCAAATTGGTGTCACTGGTTCCAAAGTTTATATGGCAGTTTGCTAACTCCAGCTCCTAAAAGTTGGTATGGCCATACCTGTCATACTGCATTTTCCATCCTAGTAACGTGCCTTTTCATCCGTTTTGTTTGGCCCTTCAAACGCTTGGAAAGGGGCCCTTTCAACGTTCGGGAAGAGGGGTCCTTTCGAGGCACCCCCTGGACGAAATCCTGGCTACGTGCCTGTCTGAGATGATAGCACCGACAGAAAATGTGATGACTAGTAAATTTCTTCTGGTAACTACTGAACTATAGTAAACATACTTCGTACATGTCGCAAGAAATGAAAACAGTTATAGTTGATAACTTAGTCACATTGAGTAAAAACTTGAACTGTGTGACGCCAAAATGCCACTTGAAAATAGAGGCTGTGATGCTCTATTTAAAGTGTTCAAGTTTGATCATAAATAAATGGTAATCCATGCGGGGACGAGAAAGACGGAAATGATATTACATATATATATATATATATATATATATATATATATATATATATATATATATATATATATATATATATATATATATATATATATATATATATATATATATATATATATATATATATTACATTATATTGCAGGCTGGGTGGGCCCTTTTGGCCAAGGGCCCTTTTTCTGGAAAAGCTGCCCCCCCAACCGAAAATATGTGGCGCCGGCCCTGGGAATGGTGACGTCATCTGGACGGAGAATCCCTTCCTTACCCCTATACAAATCAATAATAACTCGCTAAAGATTTGAAATACTATATAGATAATTATACTGGGCCGAATTACAAACAACATGCCCTGAAAGAAAGACCAATTCAATCTCTCTAACTTATCTAAATAACATTTTGCTCCTAAGTCACTTCTTTTTTGACAGCGAAGGAGCTCTTATCTTACTCCTTCGCTAATGTTAAAAGGTTGGTTTGGTTTGGTTTGTGGACCAAACACCGCATCCTCTTGGGACCAAGGTGCTAATTGGAACTCTCACCCTGTTCCGAGGGGTATGGGGAGCCGGGAAGACTTTTTGCAGAGGCCCGCCCAGTGATTGAACCCCGGTCCCCGGCACAGAAGGCAAGTATCTTACCACTGCGCCGAGTTGCTCCCCCAAATTACAACTGAAATGTAAGCAACGTGTTTTTTTTCTGTGAAATGCGTCAGATATGCATCCAGCAAGGTCACGGCATTGGCGGCCGCTGCGCGGCCGACTTTCGGTCTCAAATACAAGTCCTGCGCTCCGCCAGGAACGGAGGTTTAGTGAGAGCGTGATAGGGTTTAGTGGTCGACCAGATACATTTGACGTCACATGGCAAACTTGGTATCTGACGTATTTCTGCGCCCACGTTGTTTACATTTCAGTTGTAATGGCGGAGTCGTTGCGGGTGGTCGGCTGAGGCGATTGACGGGTGGTACCAATAATTATTGTTAGGTAAGTACTGAGAATGTTCCTGTTTTGAGTGCAGTTCTGATGAAATTAGACATGTAGAATTAGTATAAAATATTCAATTTACCTATATAAAGGTGTGCAAAAGCGAATATCGCCCAATAATTAGCTATAGATCTTTGTTTGGTTTTAACCCGCGCCGTGCCGGTGCTCGGCGCCACCTTCGCCGTGCCGGGGGGGGGGGTTAGACCCCCTCTAACTCGAAAATTAAAAGGGCTAGAAAGACACAGCAAAGAGCGTTCGAAGGCCCTTGACCAGTACATTCGAAGGTACTTCGGATATGTTTTCCTCAAGTCAATATTGAGGTCACCAGAGGTCATCAAATGACAGATTTTACAGTTTTAGGACTTCACTCCAGAAACTCCCAGATATCACAGGAACTGATAGCTAGGAAGAAACGAAAAAAGCAATGGAAAGCTCAAAAATGCAATCGTTAAAGTGCCCTTAGATTTTAGCTCAGGTCAATAGTTTAGGCTCCAGAGCTCATCAAATGTCAAAAGGCTATTTTTGTAAACAGTTTATCACGAATAGCTTTTTACCTAATAAAGACAAGGCAATATTTGTGACGCCATTATGTTTTTCTCGTCAAGGCACTTTGACTCATATAAGTGTTGACCAGGTTAGGTCAACTTACAAATGTGACCTCAGGTCAAGGTCAAGTAGTGACTCAAGTAGGTTATGTTGCATATGGGAAGACGTGTCGTGACGAGACAAACACACTGGTTTCGGTTTCACTTCTCTATCGTTATTATGTCAAGAGTTATTGCCATAAAACTGTTGGTGACCTCGGATGACCTCGGCTGACCCTGTAGGGGTCACTGAACAAAAATGGCACCTAGGTCATCAAGAAAGGCCTATAATAACATGATCGAGAAGGAACTAGACTGCCATCTTGCGTATCCTTGGAATAGGAAACATTTGAATATTTCCCATTGACTTATAATGGACAGGTCACGAAATTGACCCGACCTTAGGTCGCTGATATTAAAAAATAAAAAACAAGCGAATTGTAGATGTATATGACCTTATGAAATCCTGTAAGTGTAAAACCTATCATCCACAAACTGTGACTGTGGTACGCCCACAAGTTATTTTGGAGGTGGGGTCATGTGACCTGGTCTGGTGACCTGACCTGAGATGACGCGAGGTATTTTTTTTTAACATAATGTGGACAATTGATGCCCAAACAGCTGTGCCAAAAACGCTGCGCGCCGCCGTTTTCCCGCTATCCGCCAAAAACCTGAGGAGATGTCTACCCCCCCCCCCCCCCCCCCGGGACGGCGCGGGTTAAAATATAGGGATGATGTGAGCGTGCAGCCAGGTGTTAGGGTATTCATGTGAAGTAAAAATTGACCCCAGCTGAGCTGGGGTCATTTTTGTATGTGCAACTTTTGGTCGGGGCCACTCAAAGCACTTTTACCACCCCTGGCAAAATGTCAAAAACAAAACTGGCATGATGGAGCTAGCGAATAACATAGACCCAACTGCAATCGGCTGAGTAGGTCCAATGTTACTAACTTCCGAAAAGCTTCCGTATGGCCAGTTCAGACCGGGTCGGGCAGGGCCGAAAGTAAATTCGCCAAGTACATTGAAAAAACACCGAGCTGCACTTCGAGTCCGTACGCTAATCAAGAGCGTGGCCAGAGTCATGTGTTGGCCGGAAGTCGGAACCCGTCTGATCTGGCGTTAAAAAGTGGTCGGTCTGCATAGAGGACAGGTACAGGACGACTCCGTGTGGCCGACACCAGTGTTGAGCAGAGCGGGTCTCCGACCAGTCGCTGACGCAGCAGCAGCTCACTACCATGGTGCCGGTCACCGTGCCGCCCGTCACCGTGCTTCCGGTCACCGTGCTGCCGGTCACCGTGCTGCAGATCACTGTGCTGGTGACGTTGTCAACTGTCACCGCTGATGCTGCCCCTGGGACTCCAGCAATCACCGGCACCGCCGATGCTACTCCAGTGAATCTAGCCGTCAACGTCTCCACCGATGCTGCCCCTGGGACTCCAGCAATCACCGGCACCACCGATGCTACTCCAGTGAATCTAGCCGTCAACGTCTCCACCGATGCTGCCCCTGGGACTCCAGCAATCACCGGCACCACCGATGCTACTCCAGTGAATCTAGCCGTCAACGTCTCCACCGATGCTGCCCCTGGGACTCCAGCAATCACCGGCACCACCGATGCTACTCCAGTGAATCTAGCCGTCAACGTCTCCACCGATGCTGCCCCTGGGACTCCAGCAATCACCGGCACCACCGATGCTACTCCAGTGAATCTAGCCGTCAACGTCTCCACCGATGCTGCCCCTGGGACTCCAGCAATCACCGGCACCACCGATGCTACTCCAGTGAATCTAGCCGTCAACGTCTCCACCGATGCTGCCCCTGGGACTTCAGCAATCACCGGCACCACCGATGCTACTCCAGTGAATCTAGCCGTCAACGTCTCCACCGATGCTGCCCCTGGGACTCCAGCAATCACCGGCACCACCGATGCTACTCCAGTGAATCTAGCCGTCAACGTCGCCACCGATGCTACCCCTGGGACTCCAGCATTCACCGGCACCACCGATGCTACCCCTGGGACTCCAACATTCACCGGCACCACCGATGCTACTCCAGTGAATCTAGCCGTCAACGTCTCCACCGATACTGCCCCTGGGACTCCAGCATTCACCGGCACCGCCGATGCTACTCCAGTGAATCTAGCCGTCAACGTCTTCACCGATGCTACCCCTGGGACTCCAGCATTCACCGGCACCACCGATGCTACCCCTGGGACTCCAACATTCACCGGCACCACCGATGCTACTCCAGTGAATCTAGCCGTCAACGTCTCCACCGATGCTGCCCCTGGAACTCCAGCATTCACCGGCACCACCGGTGCTACTCCAGTGAATCTAGCCGTCAACGTCTCCACCGATGCTGCCCCTGGGACTCCAGCATTCACCGGCACCGCCGATGCTACTCCAGTGAATCTAGCCGTCAACGTCTCCACCGATGCTGCCCCTGGGACTCCAGCATTCACCGGCACCACCGATGCTACTCCAGTGAATCTAGCCGTCAACGTCTCCACCGATGCTGCCCCTGGGACTCCAGCATTCACCGGCACCGCCGATGCTACTCCAGTGAATCTAGCCGTCAACGTCTCCACCGATGCTGCCCCTGGGACTCCAGCATTCACCGGCACCGCCGATGCTACTCCAGTGAATCTAGCCGTCAACGTCTCCACCGATGCTGCCCCTGGGACTCCAGCATTCACCGGCACCGCCGATGCTACTCCAGTGAATCTAGCCGTCAACGTCTCCACCGATGCTACTCCCGGGACTCCAGCAATCACCGGCACCACCAATGCTACTCCAGTGAACCTAGCCGTCAACGTCGCCACCGATGCTGCTCCCGGGACTGTAGCTGTCACCGCCAGTCCCTCCACAATCGCGGTCGATGTCATCTTCGACGACGTGAGGCCGCTGCTCGATCGGCTCAGCCCACTGAGAAAGCACAACAACAAGAAGAGCTCTAACAAGGGGAATTCTAACAAGATGACTTTCAGCAATAGTAACAAACCCAATGGGGGTAACAAGGGTAACAAGGGTAACAAGGGTAACCAGGGTAACAAGGGTAACAATGGTAACAAGGGTAACAAGGGTAACAAGGGTAACAAGGGTAACAAGGGTAACAAGGGTAATAAGGGTAACAAGGGTAGCAAGGGTAACAAGGGTAACAAGGGTAACAACGGTAACAAGGGTAACAAGGGTAACAAGGGTAACAAGGGTAACAATGGGAGGCCCGACAAGGACAATCCCAACAACGCGGAGAAGCCCGACGGTAACCAGAAGTTGGCTATCGGCGGTTACACGTTGGCGGCCATCTTGGCTGTCCTTTTGGCGGCGACACTGGTGGCGCTGGCGGTGGCGGTGGTGATCGCCGTAGTTGTGCCGGCCTCCACATACCAAGGCTACGGCTACTACGGAGGTGGCGGAGCCTTTGGTGGACTGCACGGTGGAGGTGGCTTCTACGGAAAGGACAGGTGAGATTGGAGAGCACGACATCAAATAACTGCCGACTGAAACTGATAAACTTTAATCAAATAGTTGTGATATGCACTTTATAACATGCTACATTAAAAATGATTAAATGTCTTTGCAAAACGTTCACGTTTACATTTAGAGAATGCGCAAGCGGTCCCCGCTTGCTTCGCTGCGCGAAGAGGCGACGCCGTTGGCGTCGGTGGTGCCGTTAACTTATTTGCGGTTACACGGAATCGTTGGAAAATTGCATTTATCAACATCCGTCAAAAGGGGGTGCGTTTGAAGCGCAGCATGCTCTTCGAGAATATATATATAATAATATAATATTTGGTGGCAAGCTTTGCCGACCCCAATTACCCCGACCCAAAACAGGTATTACAGCGTTTTATTGATTTAGCGGCCCGCTCAGATGAGGTCCCTAGAACCGATAGCATCGAGCTAATGTTAAAAGCTTTTTCGAGCGCAGGCTATTTGGATTGGATTTATCATTGCGATAGAAGGAAAACATGCCCCCTTCTGGCGCGTGCTGTGACCGACACCGGCATTGCAGCGGCTTGATTTTTTTGTTGTGGATCGTCACAAAGCTTGAAGCTGTCGCGTGTGCAAATTTCACAGTCATCGGTGCTGCCGTCTGTGCTGTGCGTGTGGCTAAAGAAATGAGGACACATACTTGTACACAGACAGACAGACAGATACACAGACAGATAGACAGACGTACGGCTAGAAAATTCGTGATTACCGAGCGGGCAAGCGCCCGTGAAATTTCTCGTCAACTTACTAGACAAATTTACATTTGACCCGGCCCGAACCGGGGCCCAAACCACCCCGACACGGCCCGACACGGCTGTACAGACGCTTTTCGGAAGCTAATAACTTTGCAACCACTGCTCCGATTGAGATCGGGTTTTCACCATTGGATAGGACCATCAAATACATTTTCATTTTTGTATGGTGCGTTCTGATAGGGGCGGTACCACAACGCGTGGCACACGGAAACGTCGAAATGAACAAAAATCATTCTAGTCAAAAATGGCATTATAAATCTGAGCATTGGTTTTGTATGCGCTGAAGCATGCAGCGCTCAGGACGTACTACAGCCCCGCCCGTGACCGAGGCCACCAAACAGCTAATGGCGGAGCGGAGAGCGGCACTGCGTGACGGCGACCGCGACATCTATCGGGAGCTGAATCGACGCGTGCAGGCCGCCATACGTGGTGACACCCGAGACGCCATTCAGCGGCACATCCGGGAGCATGGACGGGCGTCTGTGTGGAGGGGAGTGCAGCCTGTGTTAGCATCCAAGAAGGCGGGCAAGCCGGCTATCACTGCTGAACATGTGGATGTCGATGCCCTAAATAAGTATTTTGTTGAGATCGGAGCGAACACGTCGCGAGCAGTACTCCAGTGAGCAGTACCTGGACCTGAGCTGCCTGTCCGTTTGCCTCGAGTATCAACGAGTTCGTTCGTGCTTGCGCCTATCACACCGGAATGTTTGGTATTGGTCATTGGCAGGATGAATAGTTCTTCAGCTTGTGGCGCAGATGGCCTGTGTGTTCGTTTTATTAAAATGTGTCTTTACTCGCTTTGCCACGTTCTAACCCACATCGTCAACTCTAGTCTAACATCACACACCGTTCCTGACTCATGGAAACTCACTCTTGTCCATCCCATTCCGAAAGCTGCAAAGTCCGATGAGTTTAGTAGTTACAGGCCAATTTCGATTCTCACTACCATAGCAAAAATAACTGAGCGCGTTGTTTCCGAACAGCTGTATTCTTATTTCTCTACCCACCACCTGTTCTCCCCTAACCAGCACGGCTTCAGGACCAATCACTCCACTGACACTGCCTTGCTCACCCTCACTGACCATGTTTTTCGATCTATGGACCAGCGTGAGATTACTCTTCTCTGCCTATTGGACTGCTCTCGCTGTTTCGACTGTATCCCACACGACTCACTGCTGCGTAAGCTAGGTCTATATGGTGTAGACACGCGCTGGTTCCAATGCTACCTGACCAATCATTATCAGCGCGTGCAGATTCAGACCACCGGAACATCTCGCGGCCGCACACTCTCCCGACCCCTTCTCAACCCCATTGGCACCTATCAAGGTTCTTCTCTTGGCCCATTACTGCACAACATATACGCTAACGACCTACCTCTCTATACTGATGAGTCCACGGGCATCATCACCTACGCTGATGACGTCCAACTGTACGTTTCTGGCCCACCAAAAGACCTGAATAATATTATCCAATCCATGGAAAACAGTCTGTCTGTCCTTTCCAACTGGTATGGAAAGAATGGCCTCAAAATTAACGCGGCAAAGACGCAGCTCATCGCACTCGGTACCCGCGAAATGACTCGGCGCCTTCCCCGAATCAGCATTACCTTTTCCGGCTCAACCATCACCTCAAACACTCAAACAAACACTGTCAAAAACCTAGGTGTCTGGTTCGATAGTGACATGACTTTCGCCACACATACAGACGACGTGGTACGGCGGTGTACTGGCACTTTGTGCGGACTGAGCCACAGCAGGCACAGTCTCCCCCAGTCAGTGATGGTTACGTTGGTGCAAGGTCTGGTGTTCTCAGCGATTCGGTACTGTCTGTCCGTATATGGCGCTAGCAATGCGACGCAACGCAGACGGATTCACAAGCTAGTGAGGTTCGCTGCGCGAGTGGTCTCTGGCCGGAGGAAATACGATCATGTGAGCGATGTGATTGATGACCTCGGCTGGCTTCATGTAGACAGCATATATAAGTATCGCTACCTAGTGTTACTGAAAAAAATGCTGACTACGTCTGAACCACACAACTTTGCCGAAAGTTTAATAACTAGGCAAAGTGTGCACGGGAGAGACACCCGACAGAGTGGAATGCTTGTGACGCCCTCTATACGGACTGAGTCTGGGAGGCGTCGCTATTTGTACGGGGCTGTCGCTGATTACAACGAGCTGCCGTCTGAGCTGCGTTGTTTGAATTTCGCTAGTTTTAAACGCGAGCTCAAGGGGTACCTGATGGAGCGTGAGCGTGATACTTAGTTTTATGACTCACTGCACTCGTTTATGAGAAATTGTGTTGTGATGTGTTCTGTGTGTTCTGTGATGTGTACCTACATGAAGTATGAGTGTTGCGTCACCCAAGCCCAATAATTATAGCGTGTTTTGACTCGAGTCATGTAATAGCCGTTGCATGCAGCGGATATGCCTCACGAAGTGAAATAAATACTCCCTTTTGGCGGATTCGAGAAAGGAGATCATCAACAATTTAAGAAAATTTAATTGTTATGTTGGCATGCATGGAGGCCTGACAATTTTTTTATGGAGAACTAAAAGGACTAAAAGGACAATGTGTTACTACCACGTGTGCTCCCGTACCGTTTCATATTTCAAGCCTGTTTTAGCTTTACCAGAGCGCGCCCGCTCGGTCATCCCCAAAAAGGCATTTTACTGGTTTAGATGCGCTGAAATAATTACAATATATCACTACAATATATCACTATGTCGAAAGGTTTTGATGTATACGTACACTTTGTTTCTGTCTACCCATAACTGAGTGCAAATATATAAAAAACGTTCCAAAGACGTTAATATGTTTTGCAAACAGTTTTTATCATCTAAAACGTTTTAAATATACGCATATTAGAATGCTATGTCATGCTCTCAAAACATGATGATAAGGCGCTTAAATTATTGTCATTTTGAAGCCTTAAAGTTAGAAACTATTTTTTATAAATTCTTGAATACATACATGTACTACCTCCCATTTTTAAATGAGAGAAAGAAGAATGGTAGCGGTAAAAGACTTAAAAGTCTTTTACCGCTACCATTCTTCTTTCTTGTTGGTCGGTCTTTTATGTAAGTTTTGATCAAAAATATTTTTTTCAGCCCAGACAGCTCATCTCTACCCATTATATATCAAATCGAAGCGGCTGCCAGCACATATCAGTAGGCAGCTCATTCCTTATTCCACAAGACTTCTGCGGCTGGCTGAGCTGTTCACCATCACAAAACGAGCACTGATCAGTGATCACTGCGACGTGGAACGAGGACAATCAGCTGCTACGATACGTGATCTTCGTGATCGTCATGATACGTGATCTACTGGCCACATGCTGACTGAAGCATATCCTACAAACACAGGCCCTGAGCTTACTTGCATATTGATCTAGTGTATGTGCCTCGTTATGGTATGTTGATATGTCGTTTTCTATGTTGATACCGGTATTACTTTCCATTGTGCATGTATCATTGATGAATGTTGAGCTGTCGAGTCTTGGAAATGGAAACACTTTGGAGCTTTAGAGTTGGTAGCGCATTTGGTGTTCATAGCCTCCTTACCAATTTACTGTATGTATTTGTTGTACTGTAGTATTTACTGTATGTGAGTAGCATTGAAATATTTTACTGTGCAGTTGATAATTCATCCAACTTACTATTTGAAGAGCCTCTGTCTGTCTGCGTGTACCGACCTAAGTACTTTGAAATTAAAGCTGACTGTCAGCATGGGACTCGAACACATAGCATTGCGTTGCCGATTATGACGCTCCAACCAACTGAGCTAACCTGCCAGACACTCACGGGTCCTCTAAGGAATCTTCCTCTCCCCTACTCACGGGTCCTCTAAGGAGTCTGCCTCTCCCCCTACTCACGGGTCCTCTAAGGAGTCTGCCTCTCCCCTACTCACGGGTCCTCTAAGGAGTCTGCCTCTCCCCTACTCACGGGGTCCTCTAAGGAGTCTGCCTCTCCCCTAACTCACGGGTCCTCTAAGGAGTCTGCCTCTCCCCTACTCACGGGTCCTCTAAGGAGTCTGCCTCTCCCCTACTCATGGGTCCTCTAAGGAATCTTCCTCTCCCCTACTCACGGATCCTCTAAGGAGTCTGGCCTCTCCCTTACTCACGGGTCCCTCTAAGGAGTCTGCCTCTCTCCTTCTCACGGGTCCTCTAAGGAGTCTGCCTCTCCCCTATCTCACGGATCCTCCAAGGAGTCTGCCTCACCCCTACCGTCACGGGTCCTCTAAGGAGTCTGCCTCTCCCCTTACTCACGGGTCCTCTAAGGGAGTCTGCCTCTCCCCTACTCACGGGTCCTCTAAGGAGTCTGCCTCTCTCCTTCTCACGGGTCCCTCTAAGGAGTCTGCCTCTCCCCTACTCACGGGTCCTCTAAGAGAGTCTGCCTCTCCCCTACTCACGGGTCCTCTAAGGAGTCTGCCTCTCTCCTTCTCACGGGTCCTCTAAGGAGTCTGCCTCTCCTACTCAGGGTCCTCTAAGGAGTCTGCCTCTCTCCTTCTCACGGGTCCTCTAAGGAGTCTGCCTCTCCCCTACTCACGGGGTCCTCTAAGGAGTCTGCCTCTCCCTACTCACGGGTCCTCTAAGGAGTCTGCCTCTCCCCTACTCACGGGTCCTCTAAGGAGTCTGCCTCTCCCCTACTCACGGGTCCTCTAAGGAGTCTGCCTCTCTCCTTCTCACGGGTCCTCTAAGGAGTCTGCCTCTCCCCCTACTCACGGGTCCTCTAAGGAGTCTGCCTCTTCCCCTACTCACGGGTCCTCTAAGGAGTCTGCCTCTCCCCTACTCACGGGTCCTCTAAGGAGTCTGCCTCTCCCCTACTCACGGGTCCTCTAAGGAGTCTGCCTCTCCCCTACTCACGGGTCCTCTAAGGAGTCTGCCTCTCCCCTACTCACGGGTCCTCTAAGGAGTCTGCCTCTCCCCTACTCACGGGTCCTCTAAGGAGTCTGCCTCTCTCCTTCTACAGCGGTCCTCTAAGGAGTCTGCCTCTCCCCTACTCACGGGTCCTCTAAGGAGTCTGCCTCTCTCCTTCTCACGGGTCCTCTAAGGAGTCTGCCTCTCCCCCTACTCACGGGTCCTCTAAGGAGTCTGCTCTCCCCTACTCACGGGTCCTCTAAGGAGTCTGCCTCTCTCCTACTCACGGGTCCTCTAAGGAGTCTGCCTCTCCCTTACTCACGGTCCTCTAAGGAGTCTGCCTCTCCCCTACTCACGGGTCCTCTAAGGAGTCTGCCTCTTCCCCTACTCACGGGTCCCTCTAAGGAGTCTGCCTCTCTCCTACTCACGGGTCCTCTAAGGGAGTCTGCCTCTCCCTTACTCAGGGGTCCTCTAAGGAGTCTGCCTCTCCCCTACTCACGGGTCCTCTAAGGAGTCTGCCTCTGCCCCTACTCACGGGTCCTCCTAAGGAGTCTGCCTCTCCCCTACTCACGGGTCCTCTAAGGAGTCTGCTCTCTCCTACTCACGGTGTCCTCTAAGGAGTCTGCCTCTCTCCCTTACTCAGGGGTCCTCTAAGGAGTCTGCCTCTCCCCTACTCACGGGTCCTCTAAGGAGTCTTCCTCTCCCCTACTCACGGGTCCTCTAAGGAATCTTCCTCTCCCCTACTCACGGGTACTCTAAGGAGTCTGCCTCTCCCCTACTCACGGGTCCTCTAAGGAGTCTGCCTCTCCCACTACTCACGGGTCCTCTAAGGAGTCTGCCTCTCCCCCTTCTCACGGGTCCTCTAAGGAATCTTCCTCTCCCCTACTCACGGGTCCTCCAAGGAGTCTGCCTCACCCCTACTCACGGGTCCTCTAAGGAGTCTGCCTCTCCCCTACTCACGGGTCCTCTAAGAGAGTCTGCCTCTCCCCTACTCCGACGGCTCTCGGCTCGACAGCGGGGCGGAGCAAGGTCGCTCTCAACGCGGCTAGTCACGTGGTGACCTGGGGTCAGATCAGGTCGCGGGTGTCGTGTGGGGGCCGGGCGAGGGAAGCAGCCGGGCATTCGGAGAACCGGGAGCCGATGTGTGCAGCAGCGCAATAAATAGCGCTATCTGTTAATGTGGTCGTGCAATACAGTCATTCAGTTTGTTTGAGACAGGAACGCAACAACGACCACGTCTACAGTTTACCTAAACAGCACTTAGCATGCCGATCTCCGATGAAAACGAAGAAAGCGAATAGCGAAGAAAACGAATTATGTGCATTGTGCGTGAGCTGGCTGCACAGGACACTCTCTTTTAAAAGGAAATAATGAATACACATATACACATATACATATACTATATACATATACATATATATATACTTATACAATAACTACAATTAATCATATATCAACTATATATATATATTATATATATATTACGATATATATATATATATATTATATTATAATTAATATCTATATTATATAATAATATAATATAATCATTATATAATATAATATATATAGTAAATATATTATATATAATATTATAATATTAAATTCTATAATATTATATAATATAATATATATATATATATTAATTATATACTATATTATATAATATATTTATATTACTATATATTATCATACTATATATATATATTATATATATATATATATATATATATATATATATATATAAATTATAATATATATATATATATATATATTAATATATATATAAATATATATTATATAATATATTATAATATAATACTATATATTATATATATAATATAATATATATTATATATATATATTAATATTAATATATATAAATATTATAACTATATATATATATTAATATATTATAATATATAATACTTATATTATATATATATATATATATAATAATATATTATATATATCATATATAATTAAATATTTATATATATATATATAATATACTACTATTATAATATAATATAGATATTATATATATTATAAATATATATCTATATATATATAGAGATAGATAGATAGATAGATAGACTAGATAAGAGGTAGATAGATAGATACGACTAGGTAGATAGATAGATAGATAGATAGATAGTTATAGTAGATAGATAGATAGATAGATAGATAGATAGATAGAATAGATAGAGATAGATAAGATAGATAGACTAGATTAATAGAATAGACTAGATAGATAGATAGATAGATAGAATATTATAGATATATAGATAGATATATAGATAGATATAGATTAACTATTATATATATTGCTATATATATATATAGAATAGTATAGATAGATAGATATATATAATAGTAGATAGATAGTAATCGATATATAGATATATTATAGATAGATATATAGATATATAGATATAATAATATATATATATATATAATCATATATATATATATATATATATATATATAATATACTATATATATATATATTATATATATATATTATATAATATATAATATATAATATATATATAATATAAATATAATATATTATATTTATATATATATCATATATAATTAATATATATATATATATAATATAATATAATATAAATATATATATATATATATATAATATATATATATATAATTATCAATATATATATTATAATATTATATAATATAGTATATATATATATAGATAATATATATATATATATATATATATATTATATAATATATATTATATATATATAAATATATATATATAAAATATATATATATATATATATATATCTATATCTACTATATATATATATTATTATATATGTATATAATATATATGTTATATATACTATATATATTATATACTAGTATATATATATAATATTATATATAATATATATATATATATATATAAATAACTATAATATATATACTATATAATTATATATTACTATACTATATAATATTAAAATTAATATGATATATATATATCAATATATAATATATAATATATATATATATATTATATATATATAATATCTTATATATAATATATATATGATACTAAATATATACTATTATATATATATTTATATATAAGTAATATATATATCTATACTATATAATATATATAATATATTATATATCATATATATATTATATATTATATATATATCTATATATATATTTTATATATAAACTATAAAAAATAATAATATACTAAATAAATATATATATATATATATATATATATCTATATATATATAAAATATATAATATATCTATATATCATATAACTATAATATATAATATATAATTAATATATATATATAATATATATAATATAATATATCATAATATATAAATATATACTATATATATATCATATATTATATACTATTATAATATATATATATATATTAATATAATATATATAATACTACTATTATATATCATATCTATATATTATATAAATCATATAAATATAATATTATATATATATATATATATATATAATATATCTAATAAAATATATAATAATACTATATAATAATTATATTAATATATTCTATATATATATAATATAATAATATATCTACTAATATATTATATATATAAATATATATATATATAATATAAATATATATAACTTATAAATATATAATATATATATTATATATAAACTATATATACTAATCTACTATAACTATATAATATATAATATATAACATATAATAATATAATATTATATAATAATATATAAATATATCATATATATACTATATTCAACACTATATCATTATAATATAATATAGTAATACTATCAATAAACTAATATAAAATAAACTAAATATATAATATATATCATATAAAAATATACTATAACTATATAACTATATAGTTATATAATTATATATACTATCTAATATATTTCTATATATAACATATATTATATATATAATCATCTATATATATATACTACTAATAATTATAAATAATATATTATATAATATACTATATCATATATATCATATACTATATATCATACATATATCTAATATATATAATATATTCTATATATATAATATATATATATAATTATTATATAATATATCATATACAATATAATATATCTCATATATAATATATATAATATATCTATATATATATATATATATATAATATTATAAATATATATACTATATATATATATATAATATATAAATATATATAACCTATATATAATATCTTACTATATATACTATATATATATATATTACTATATACTTAACTAACTATAAATATATAATATTATAATATATATACTATAATCAATATATATCTATAATCATATAATACACTATATATATAAATATATAAATTACTATATATATAAATATATATATATTATATATATTATATAACTATCAATATCATATATAGATTATAGAATACATATATATTATATTATAATATATATAATATATATATAACTTATAATATATATATATATATATATATTAATCTATACTAATATATCTATATATCTAATAAATTAAACTATATATATATATTATTTAATATATATACTATTATATATCAAATATATAATATCTATTACCTTTATATATAATATAATATCTATATCAATCTATTATATATATATATCAAATAATATACTATATATAATTATATAGCTATATTATTATACTATTATATATAATATAATCTATATAGATATCTTATATATCTATTAATATATATTATTATCTAATCTATATATTTATATCTATATATATATGTATAATATGTGTATGTAGTATGTGTATGTGTATGTGTATGTGTATGTGTATGTATCTGTATAATGTATATTAGTCAGTATGTATATGTATTTGTAATATGTAGACTGTCTATATAGTAATATTGTATAAGCTATATGTATTAATGTATATGTATATGTCTATATGTATCAGATATAGTATATGTATATGTAATACTCGTATTATGTATATTACTAGTATATGATATGTATAGTATATGTATAGTATATGTTATGTAGTATTGTAGTATTGTATATGTATATGTTATATGTATATATATATTAATATTATTATCATATAATATATATTATAGTATATGATATGCATAGTATATGTATATGTAAATTATGTTATATGTATTAGTATATTATATATATTATACTTTACTATTTATATAATAAATCATAATCATAACTATATCATATATATCTCATATAATACTCCACTCACGTCATGTACATTCGCTTCGCGGATCCCAGATGAGTCCCTGAACAGGTCAGAAGGGCGTTGAATAGGTCAGAGGGTCACACCTAGACGATCTGAAGGGAACTTGGGCCTTTCCAACCAGTAAGAATACAGTTGTAACAGGGAATACAAACTCAAAAAGTTCGCACCGCTCCGCAGGCGCAAATTATAAATACAAATTCAATATATGACGGGTTAGAAAAAAATCGGACCGTTTCTCGGCAGCATTT